>PVJX010032733.1:0-20213 GCA_004027295.1 Dolichotis patagonum
TCATGGAAGTATCTTATTTCTCCATCCATTTTGAAGGACAGTTTTGCAGGGTATGTCAGTCTGGGTTGGAAGTGGTTTTCCTTTAGGATCTGAAATACTTCACTCCATGCTCTTCTTGATTTCATTGTTTGTGTTGAGAAGTCTGCTGTGATTCTGATAGGTTTTCCTTTATAGGTGATCTCTCTTTTCTCTCTAACAGCTTTTAGTATTCTATTCTTATGTTGGATTTCTGGGATGGTGACTCTTATGTGTCTGGGTGTAGTTTTATTTTGGTTATGGCTGTTTGGAGTTCTATATGCTTCACTTATGCAGATGTCAGTTTCTCTTCTCATGTTTGGGAAGTTTTCAGCTATTACTTCTGTAAATATCCTCTTGATATCATTGAGGCTGTCCCCTTCTTCGTCATTTATCCCTATTAATCTTATGTTATTTTTCTTTGCATCATCTTGTGGGTGTTGAATTGTTATTTCCTGATTCTTTGTTATTTTTAAAAGATCTTGTCTTTCCTGCTCACTGGCTGCAATCTTATCTTCGAGGTCTGAAATTCTATCTTCCCTTTCATTGAGGTGGTTTTTACAGCTTTCAATAGAATTATTGATTTCCTGTATATCTCTCTGAATCTGCTTTATGCATTCTGTTTGTTTCTTATATTGTTCATTCAGGGATTCTATCTGTTTGCTTTGTTGCTCTAATTTTTTATCCATGTTTTCATTAGATGCGTTCACTATTTCTTTCACTATTTTTATCTATTATTCTTTTACCTGGGCAAATATTTCTGATTTGAATTTCTCCAAAGCTTTCCCTATTTGCATATTTATTTCATTTGATATCATTTCAGATGTTTCAGGTGTATGGCTTCTTTTTTCTTCTATGTACACAGCTTCTAAGCTTTCTTGCGGAGGGCTAGAGCTTTGAGCCTTCCTTTTGGTCTTTCCTTTTGTCATTTTTCTATATTTCCTTGCTTTGAGTGGTGTTCCAATGCTTTCTCTGCATGTGTGGCTAATTACCTCTTGCACCCTCAGTTCCTGGAGGGGCAGTGGCTCCCCCACAGGCTCTTGGCTTCCTCACAGGGTCCTAACTCCCCTCTGTGGGCTCCTGGCTCCCTAACTTGTAAGGCCAATGCTGTTCGTGGTCAACCCGGAGCCTGTGGAATCTTAGGCAGGGCAGGCCACCATACTTTGTCCCAGGCAGGTCTCTAGGAGGTTCCCAGAGGGTGAAGGGTGGGCCTACAGGTCCCAAAGAGTCAGGCAAAAATGCTGGTTTCTGCAAAGTTCCCGGCCCCAAACAGACCTGGCCAAGATGCCAGTCTCCACAAAGTTTCCAATCCAAATAGCACAGGGCACTCTGTGGGTCCCTGAGGTTCCCGGTCCCAAAGTGTCAGGCTGTGATGCTGGTCTCTGGGAGATTTCCTGCTGGTGAATGGCAGGGTTACAGGCCCAAACAGATGTTGCCCAGATGCTGGTCTCCGGGAATTTCCCTGCGGATGAAGGGCGGGCCTACCAGTCCCAAACAGTCAGGCAGAGATGCCGGTCTCTGCAAAGTTTCCAATCCAAACAGCGCAGGCCACTCTGCGGTTCCCAGTCCCAAAGAGTCAGTGTCTCTTGTTATCTTCAATAGAATTGCCCATATCATCAGGTACAATAAAATTGAACATAGCATTACAGAACAAAATCAGTAAAAACAAAATATTGGAGACATTATAGAACTTCTAAAGAAGGTAATAGTCAAACAAGAATCATAGTGAATCTTGTTGTCTTCAGAGTAGTTGCCTATACTCTTAGACTGGATACTATCAAACATTATAGATTTGAATAAAATCAAGACAAGACATCGACCAAACAAAACAGATTCAAATAAAATCAGTCAAAACAAGACAGTGAAAGCAATACAGGGCTCAGATTAAGTTAATAGGCAATTAAAAAGGGTTACCATAGTATAACCTGCTATCTTTGGAATAGCTTTCCATACCATCAAATCTAGTACAAGTAGACAACTTGAAACAGAATATAACCAAACTAAACAGAGAGATTAAAACAATGTGGGTCTCAAATCATGATACAAGATTAATAATGTCCATTGCCTTCCCTTTTTACACAATTCCTCATCTTTCACTTTCACAGGGTTCATTGTACATTTTGTATCCCACTAACTCCTTTAGTATTTAGATTAGGGAGGCAACCCATTATTTACCTAAGCAGTTCTGAACCTTTTTATCCCTGAGATTCATTTCAGGTTGTATCCATTTACCTATAAGAACCTCAAGATTTTCCTTCCTTATAGCTGAGTAGTTCTTCATTGTATAAAAGCGTTATGTCTTTCCAACCAATCTGCAGCTGATGGGCAAGCTACCCCCACTTTTTTATGGTTCCCTGACACATACAGCATTATTTTTTCATCTTTGACTTTCAGTCCATAAACCCTCTTTCTGGTTAATTATATTTCTTATATAGAGCATCTTGATGGACACTATCTTCTGATCCACTCTGCCTGTGTTTCTTTTTATTAGTGTATCAAGACCATCCATGTTAGTGATTATGGCCAACCTTCTCTGCCACATATCTGCCATGCTATTTTTCTGTCATTGTTTGTCTTCTTATCCCCTTCATTCCAATGTCTGCCCCATTCAATGAGACCCCTCTGCTGCTGTTCCTGTAGCCATGTTTTTTTTCTGTCTCTCTAGAATGTCCTTCAGTATTTTTTGTAGGATTGGATTAGTATTCATGAACTCCCCCAGTTCCTCTTTGTCATGGAAGCATCTTATTTCTCCATTAATTTTGATAGATGGTTTTGCAGGTACATTAATCTGGGTTGGAGGTTATTTTCTTTCAGGGCTTGGAATACTTCGCTCCAAGCTCTTCTTGATTTGATCATTCGTGTTGAGCAGTCTGTTGTGATTCAGGTGGGTTTTCTTTTATAGGTGATCTGTTTCTGTTCTCTGACAGCTTTTAATATTCCGTTCTTGTGTTGAATTTCTGGGATCTTGATTATTATATGTCTGAGTGTAGATCTATTTTAATTGTAGGTGGCTGAAGTTCTGTATGCCTCAAATATCTGAATATCATTTCCCTTCCCTATGCTTAGGAAGTTTTCTTTAATTATTTCTGTAAATAACCTTTGTATTTCCTTTGTGTTTACCCTTGCTTCTTCACTCACATTTTTTATTCTTAAGTTATAGATCCTCTTGTCATCTTCTAGCCTTTGTGTAGTTACTTCCTGGTTCTTTGTTAATTTTAAGATATCTTTCCTTTTATGATGGCAAGCTGCAAACCTGTCTTTAAGGTTTGATAGTCTATCTTTAGTTTCTTTCAAGCAGTTTTGGCAGCTTTCAATAAAGTTTTTAATTTTCTGGTAATCTCTTTGAATCTGTTTCATGTATTCTAGATTTTTTTTATATTCTTCATCAAAGGTTTTCCTCCTTTTTCTATGTTCCTTCATTCATCTATCTGTGTCTTCTTGAGAGGTAATTAGTATTTCTTTTATTAGTTTTCTTATGTCTTCCTTTACTTGTATTAATATTTCTGTTTAAGTTCTTTTATAATTTCATGAAGATATTTCTTTATGTCATATGCTGTTTCTTCAAAAACTGCAAGTGTGCAACCTCAGATCTCTTCTGTGTTTACCTCTTCTGGGCCAGTATTACTTGGGTTGCAGACTGGAGACTTCCTTTTGTTTCTTCCTGTTGTCATGTTTCTGGTTTCTTCCAGACAAGTGGCTAGTGAGGGTCCCTGACACTTATTGTATTGGTTACAATTACTCTGAAGCATGCTGGCTAGGGATTGCTGCCCTACCCAGTCTGCTGATGACCACTGGAGTACAAGCAAGGGTGGGCCAGGCTGGCCCCTCCCTTCTGAGCTGGTTAAACACTGGGAGTCTTCAACACATTAGTGTGTACCATGCAGTCTGAGCTGCTTAGTGATAACTTCAGGGAAACTTCAGTCTTGGCTATTGGATCGTGCATGGGGTGGGACTCAGTCTAAGAAAAAATAAGATATTTTTAAAGGAAATAATAATATTCAAAGTCATACAGTAAATGGGAAATTGTAATATGAATAACATGATAAATTTAAGATCTGGAATCTAAAGGCAATGATCCTAAATGTTTTAGAGAGTGGCCTGATTCAAGATTGAGTCAATGCCAATAGTTGAATACAATTGAACCTACTGATGGAGTTCATACAGTATAAGGACAGAATGGAAGAAAGAATTTTATAATTTCAAAGAGGAAAGGAAAATTTGCATAAGATTTACTCTGTGTTTTGATTATTTCTCTTAATACATTGCTCCTGACTTCCCCAGTGCTGTGGTAAGTGGTAGGATTTCCTTCCATTTTATGGCTGAACAGCATCCTATTCTGTATATGCACCACATTTTTAAAATTGTTTATCTGCTGACAGGCACTTAGGATGTTTCCATATCTTGGCTATCATAAATAATATTGCAGTGAACACAGAAATACAAGTATCACTTCAACACACAGATTTCATTTTCTTTGGACCTATTTCCACTCATGGGATTGCAGAGTTATATTTTTAGTTTATTGTCAAACAACCATTTGGTTTTTCAAAATGGCTGTATGAATTTACAGCACCAAGGACAGTTTATAAGCATTCCCTTTCTCCACACTCTCATCAGAATTTGGATGGCTTATCATTTCTTTAATAATATCTAATCTAACAGGTAAGATGTGACATTTCATTATGGTTTTTATTTACATATCTCTCATGGTTAGAGATGGAGAATTTTGTCATATACTTTTGTATATGTCATGTGTACTACTTTGCTTTATTTTTTTGTTGTTTTTGAGATGTGTCTATGTAAGTACTTTCTCCAATTTTATTTTTTAATTTTTTATTAATTTGAAGGTAGTAAAATATAACAGAACAGGATAGAATAAAGCCATTTGAGACAGCACAGTGCAATTGGTGCAGAACTTCACAGCAGGTTACCAGGATAACAGTAATAGGTACCATAGTATATCTCATTATCTTCAGAATAGTTGTTCTTTCAATTAGGTATAGAAAATCATAGGCTTGCCAGACCACAGTCAATTACCAGGGTGGCAGGCTGGTTGCTTGGTTTCCCAGCACCCTCACTTTCCCCAATTTTAAACAAGGTTGTTTGTTTTCTAGTCATTAAACAGTTTATGTTCTTTGTATATTTTGATTACTGGTTTCTTATTCAAACTAGAATTTATAGATATTTTTTCCCATTCTCTGAGTTGCCTCTAAACTATTGATTGTTTTCTTTGCTATGTACAAGATTTTAGTTTAATGCATTCTCATTTGTCTGTTTTTGTTTTGTAGCACATGATTTTGATGTTTTGTTTAAAAAGTCCTTAGTAGAACTGTATTTTAGATTTTCCCATAAATTTTCTTTCATAAATTTCAAAGTTTTTGGCTCTGAAGGTCAATCTTGTAATCCACTTAAATTGATTTTTTGTATATGATGACATATTATGCCTACTTTCATTATTTTGCATATGGATATTTAGTTTTCTCAACACTATTGGAGAAATTGTTTTTTCTTCATGTATGTTCATAGCAACTTTATGGAAATCAGTTAGGAAAATAGATGGATTTCTGAATTTTCCTTATATTCTTTTGTTCCACATGTCTAATTTTTATGGCATTACCATGTTTCTTTGGTTACTACAGTTTTATATTGTATTTTAAAGTCACATAATATGATGTTTCCAGCTTTGTTCTTTTCTGATATTGCTTTGGTAATTCAGTCTTTTGTGGTTTAGTGTTAGTTATAATTTTTTTCCATTTGTGTAAAGAGTGCCATTGCTATTTTTATTGATATAAATTGTATTGGATCTAAAAATTACTGTGAATGGAGGAAAGTTAAAAGCCTTTCCATTAATATTTATAGCGAGATATTTCTTTTTCTTTCTGGGTGGATAGTTTGTCATCAAAACCTCAGGTAATTTTGAAGGAGACCAAATCTCCTCAGGTTCATCTTTATTCTGCAAACCTCAAGTCTGCACATATCAGTTTTCCATTTTATTCATGTGATTACCATGAGAAATCTCTGCTAAATAGAGCAGACCTATGAATCCTTTCAGTTCAGCTAGAGAAGTGTCATAATGAATACATTTTGGAGCATAGTTATTGGTGCATAAAAATGCTTTAATTGTATTTAAGCATTTGTGTATTTCACATATTGTAATACTTTGTCTGTTACAAACAATTTCCTACATTGAATGGCAGTGCTGGAATTCCATCCCATGGGTTTCATTACTGCCAAGATCCCCACATATTTTTTAGTTCCAGTTCTAATATTGTAACATTCCATTTGATTGCATGACTATTTTGTACCATTTCTACTAATTAAATTTGTATCATATACTACTTTACTTCATCATCTGAATCAAAGAGGTCCACATTCCCTGTGTCTGTATTGGTCCATTCTTGCCCCATTTCACTGTCACAGGGAGTTGTTCACTGTCACAGGGAGTTTGGCTCACATGACCAATGTCAAAGCTATTATCATCTTCATTATTCATACATGAATGATCTGGTGATTCACTTCAGCCTCCTTCAAAACTTGAAAGTCTGATTTTTTTCATGTGCAATTATATAGATTGAGCTACTTCTACCAGAAAAATCAAAATAAAACTTTCTTTAAAGCAAATCCTAAATGCATAGTAATTTAGCAATGAGCATTTATTTTTTAAACATTTTTATTTAGAAAGAAGAAAAACAACCAAAAAAAAACAGAAAAAAGGGTAGCAACAATACAGAATTCCAAAGGAAAAAAGAAAAGAACAACAACAAAAAAAACCCACTAAGAAATCACTAGTTGATAAATTACATACTGTCACCTTGGAAGTAGTTGTTCAAGTTACAAAATTAAAGCATACAAAGCAGACATTCAGTGAGTCTATTAACAGTTCTGCTCAACAATCTAACAAAAACAGTAGTATGGTCATCTATCTTCCACACTTAAACATACATGCAGTTATATCCTTTAGAGCACTTTCTTTTGCTCTCTTTTTTACAGTAGCAACTATGCAGTTTGGGTTTCATTACTCCTACAGTTCTTATTACTTTTTTTTATTTTAAAGAGAATGAAACAAAAGAGGGCAGAACAAAGCAGATCAGAACAGAACAACATAAGCAACACAACACTTTACAACAAGACAACCGGACATTAACAGTAGCTATCAAAATATCTCTTTCTCTGCTATAGTTGAGCATAGTTTCAGATACAATAATATCAAACATAACACAATAGTATAAAACCGTTCAAGAGAATGAAAGAATTACAGGACATTCTGAACTGAATAACTATGATCAATGGCTACTATAATATCTCATTTTGAATAAATGATTTGTTTATACTATCACATATATTAAAATCCTAATAAGACACAACATTATAGAACCGATGGTAATAGCAGAGTAGAAGCATGGTAGGACTTCTAAGGAAGATGATATTAAATCAACAATGGCTGCCATAATGTTTTGTTTTCTTCAAAACTGCTGTTCATACCATCACACATAATAAAGTCAAACAAAACAGAATAAAACCATTCCAACTGATGAATGAAAGCAATGAAAGGCTTTCATGAAATGGGAAATGGGAAATCATGATTACCATAAAATCTTATATACTCTTACCAATTCTTATACTAGGGAGACTATATGGTATTTACACATGTGTGATTGGTTTATTTAGCTTGTGAGTATGGTCTCAAGTTGTGTCCATTTATTTATAAATGTCTCAATGTGATCATTCTTTATAGCTGAGTAGTACTACATTGTATAAAAATACCACAACTTTTTAATCCATTCCTCAGTTGATGGGCACTTAGGTTGTTTCCAAGATCTGGCTATTACAAATTGTGCTGCTATAAACATGGGTGCACATATATCACTGTGGTATGATGTTTTCAGTTCTTCTGGGAATATGCCTAGAAGCAGAATAGATGGATCAAATGGGACTTCCAAACCCAGATTTTTGAGGAATCTCCAGACTGACCTCCACAGTCGTTGCACCAGTCTACACTCCCACCAACAGTGCAGAAGAGTTCCTTTTTCCCCACAGCCTTTCCAGAACTTGTTGTTGGTAGTTTTTTTTATCCTGGCCATTCTTTCTGGAGTGAGATGGAATCTCAGTGTAGCTTTAATTTGCATTTCTCTAATGACTAATGATGATGAACATTTTTTCATGTATTTATTTGCCATTCGTAATTCTTCATCTGATAACTGTGTTAGCAATGAGCATTTCATGGGTGAAATTCATTTGTTGCTGCTTTGGATCTCTTATGCATACCTTGTCATTCATCTGCCAAGTGGGTAAATGCACAGATGGTACTTTACTTTCCACCTATGCAGCTACTGTGTGTCACGCCTACATTCCATTATTTTAAAATAAATGTGTACACAACAAAAGAGTGGTGTGGGTATATTTTACCACTTGTGATGCTCAGGTAAACATATGCAATATCAGATGCAGCATTATGTGGGTTTGATACTTATGTACATATGCACACACCCTGCTATTCATCATAACACATGTAGTGGTAAACTTGAAGATTGCTTCTTGTATCTCCTAGGTTTAGCTACTGAGGCACATAATTGCCTACTATTATGCTGCAGTACAAATTTACAACAGAAAAGTAATGGATGGGTTGTTGTAACCCAACATTCTGCCCTACTGTATTAATAGGATTGAATATTCAGCTAATATGTTTATCATAATTTCCAAGTGTCTTTTTAATATATTTTCCATACTTTTGGACAGTGCTCTTCTTTATCTATTGGCTTATTTAAAATACATATATATTCAACTAATTCATTTGGAAGATTCCTTAATTTTTTTAGTTTAATAATCATAATTGATCTTTTTTTAAAGAGGATAAAACAGAATACAACCAATCAAAAAAAAAAACCAGGGTAAAGATACTGGACTTCAAAACATTACAAAATCAATACTAGTTACCATAATGCCTTTGATCTTCAAATGTCTTCAAAATAGCTGCATAAAACTTCAGATATCGTGAAAGTCAAACAGCAGAATAGACTAGAGACAATAAAAACAAAACAATAAATGCAATAAAGGACTTCAAAACAAGCCTATAGTAAATCCAAAATTGCTACCATAATATATCTTGCTATATTTGAAATAGCTGCTCCTGCCATCAGATTTGACATAATCAAACAAAACAAAAGAGAATAAAACCCAACCCAACAAAACATGGAAGTGAGAGAGAAATTCCAAAACAAGATCATAGAGAATCAACAATGGCTGCAACCTCAGGAGATCCCCTCTAGATTTCAAACTGAGTAGTACTATCCTCTAAATCTATAATCAGACCACTGGCTCTAGACCTGCAATGTTAGTGAAACACTAAAGCACCACAGGCATGCAATTGCATTTCACCTCCATAGCTATCATCACAGCCTGTGTTTCTCTGGATAGTCAGTCACTTATGGGCAGGGGGGACAGGGGAAGTTGGTACTTCTTGTTTGCTAGCCCACATCTGAAGGGGCTGTGGTCTGTCTGTCCCCAGTCCAGCAGCAGTCCACTCATGGCACTGGTTCCTAGATGGAGTTTGCTTACTGATATTTCTTTGCTCTCTCTACCCCTGGTCCATGAAGGGCATTACTCACAGGGAGAGGCTGGGGTCTGTCAGTTCCCAGTCTGGTGGTAGCCCGTGAATGGTGCTGGTTCCCAAATGGTGTTTGCTTCATCATAATTGATCTTAACAGTTAAACTTCCGGTTAATATTTGTGTAGATTTCACTGCTGTCCTAGAATTAAATAATGCACAGTTTGGGTATGGTTTTAATTTTTTCTTCTTTCTTTGATAATAGACACACATGACCAGTGAGTACATATTAGGCTCTGAACAAATATTTCTTGAACAAACACTAGAAATCAATGATCCTACTAAACAATTACATCAGCCTGCTAAAGATCATATTTGATGTTTACTTCCTATTATTTTGCAGAAATCTTGTGCTACTGAGGGAAAAGTGCTTTCAGTCATCATTTAACAAACATAATTGATGAAATAGTGTGAGTTACTGTTTTTTAGTAACTGAAAATTAGTCATTATTATGTAAAAATGGATATTCTTCACAGACAAAAGCATTAATATTAGACAACCATTTACATACATGGTGAATGTCTTTTCAAAATTTTTATTTATTTTCCTATTAAGAGGTAAAATCAATGTCTCCTTTTACTAAAGTTTGGTTTATCATTTCTTAAGATTGGCACTGAGCTGTATACCTGTAATCTCAGGCATCTGAGAGAGGAAGAAGCATCATAAGTTTGAGGCCAGCATGGGCAACATAGAAACTTAATGAGACCCTGTCTCAAAATGAAAAGTACAAAAAGAAGAACTGGGGATACAGCTCTTTGTGAAGGCCCTGGATTCAAACTCTGTTAAAAAGAAAAGAAACAAAGAAAAAAAGGAAGAAGAAAGAAAGAGAAAAGAAAGAAGCAAAGAAAGGAAGAGAGAAAGAACAATGTTGGAAATGACTATGTGACTTTCAAAAAGAGGTAAAAAAAAAGTGCCATGTACCTTTAACTAATTTCTCTTGAGATACTTACTCTGACTCCCTTTGCCTCCGTATAAGAAGTCTGGATATACAATGAGAGGAGAAGGAGTGACTAATGGTGGAGAAAAGGAGAAAAGGAGAGAGAGAGCCCTCAGGAGCCCGGCCTCTTTGTGTCTTCCCAGGCTAAACGTGTGATTGAAGCCTAAAAGTGACCCCAGCCTCAGCTCCCATCTGACTCCATCCGAATGGGAAGCATAAATGAAAACTGTCTACAGTCCAATCAACCCTCAGACAATGAGCAGAATAAGTGATAGTTAATGTTTTTATATGTTCCTGCAAAGTGAATTTAACCCTTAGCAATAATCAGACATATAGTAAATAGTTGAAAACAATTTAAACTTTTCATTATGTATTTACTGAAACATTTGTATCTATAGAACCAAACATTGTCTTATAAAATATTGGCTTTTTGCATCAAAAGTATCTCTCACCTGGGTGTGGTGTCACACATCTGTAATTCTTGGCACTTGGGAGGTTGAGGCAGGAGTATTGTTATGAGGCCAGCCTGGGCTTCACAGTGGGTTCCAAGATGACCTGAACTACACACAGAGAAACTGTCTCAAAAAAACAAAAGAAACATGTTCACTTCTGGAATAAGGAAGACCAATTAAATCAGGTGTATTTAAATTATGCTTTCAAAGTTTTAAATTTTCTACTGGATTTTGAAAAGCATCACTATCTACATTTTTGTTATTTTTGATACATAATCCTTTCAAATGAGTTAAAGTAACTACATCAAAGTAGGCATATTATTTCAAGAAACAAATACGGATTTTATTTTATTGTCAACATCTAAAACCACATTCATTACAAATTAATGTTCTGTAAATGGACATTTACAAAGAAATAAAAATGAACCTGGTGGATATGTAATTTTTTAGACCTTTTATTTTGCTTTTTTTAGACCTTTTCTTTTTTTTTTTTTTTACTTTAATACATGGGAAAGATTGGAATAGAAAACACATTCACAAAAAGATTTGGTGTAACAAATTTGGTGTAACAGGATTTGGTGTAACAAGGTAAAATATAGCAACTGAAATGTAAGGAATTACATTAACTATTTCCCCATTTCCCCTGATTTTTGAAATTTATTATAATTTAGAATTTAGTTTATTTTATCCATTTGTTCCTAGTATTGTACAGGCCCTAGCCATACAAGTCAAAGTGTTGCCCAAATTCTATGGTAATGAATACCTCCCTGTACTTACAGTTTCCTTTAGTGACGTGTAAAAATATGACCCTGTGTACAGCAGTATAAACGATGAATGAATGGAAGTTAGTTATAATTAATGATCTTGGCTTTGCTCAGTTAGCCTTCCAATGTGATGCTTGCCAACTGTAATTCACAAGAGATAAACTGAAAAAAAGGGATGCCATTAGGAAATTTTTTAAATAGAAAAGGAAAAAGTAAGAAAACATATGACCATTTGCTTTCTTTATCTTTTCCTCAGCATATTATGTTTACTCTTAACAAGAAAAATACTTAACAGTTGAAATAGAATTCATAGACCAATGAGAAATTCTAATTTGAAGGGGGATATTGTTAAAAATTTCAAATATGTTTGCTAGAAAGGTTAAATAAAGCAAAATTCACTGCCAGAATAAGAGAAATGAAAAATTCATTCAAGAGTTTGAAAAACAAAGAACAAAATGTAACATGTACTACTGTGAGCAATAAGTATGAAAAAATACATTTGATCAGAGAACCAGTAGTTTATAGAATCTTTTCACTCTTCAATGTTCATCTCTTCCATTGACTCAAAGCCAAATGTTCAAAAACAACGAATTCATCTGCAATGGGAATCACATTGTACCCCCACTAGATGGAGAATCTACAATTCTCCCTGAGTGACTTACAATCTCACTGTTGATAAATCACCAAAATAAGTAAATAAATAAATAAATAAACACTGAAGTGTTTTATTTCTAAGCACTTTTGCTGTTCCTTTCAATCCTACATTTTAAAGTTCAACTCATACCCCAACTACTCCAATAAAATCTTCTCAGTTATCCAGTTCTAAAATCCAAGATTTCATGCATTTATACAGTTTAGTTACATTTTTCACTGGTAATTTTGCAATTTATGAGAACTTTATGGACTTTAGTTTTCCCATCCTGGAAACTGGAAATACTAAAATATACTTCAAGGGATTCTGGTGAAAATAGGATGTATTTCTACAGATGAATAATTATAGGAAGCTCAATGATATTTTTGTCACGATGTTGACCTGTAGTCATTTTCATTCTTAGTATATGTCCTGCTTCAGCAAATATAATGTAGATCACTGAATGTTACTTGTGTTTTCAGTGTATTTCCCATGAAATGTTTCTAGTGTTAAACCATAGTAATTTTCCATGACCAACTGTGGCTTCTCCATTTTAAGGGATCTATTTGCTTCTATTTCAAGCTTTGTTCTATCTCCTTACATTGTACCAAGGAAACACAATAAAAGCTGAATCCCAAAGGTGCATTCCAGCTGTATCATAACCAATAAAGTAATTTCCTCCAGAACTAATTTTGTCTCCATCTATACAATCATACCTGATTAATCAGTCCTACTTAATTAGTTCTAAAGCAAGATAATCTCAGATATTAATGTTAGTTCCACAGGAACATGTGACATGTAGGTAAATTCCACTTGTTAACATATATTAATAATGTCATTATTAATATATGTTATTATATTACATATAATAATGTTATATGTAATAATTATATTACATATAATATTACATATAATAATGTTATATGTAATAATTATATTACATATAATAATGACATTAATAATGTCATTATTAATAATGACTTATTAATAATTAACATTATTAATATTACATATAATAATGTTATATGTAATAATTATATTATATATTATATTACATATAATAATGTTATATGTAATAATTATATTACATATAATAATGACATTAATAATGTCATTATTAATAATGACTTTCTTAGAATGACAAATTGTAATTGGTGCTGGACAGCATAATAGAGCAGAAAGAACCTAACACTGGGAATCCTACAGAGGTTTTTATTTTTCGTGATGTATAACTATTTGTAACATAATATCAAAAATATTCAAACCCTGTGTTTCATGTAACAAGTTATCTCATTGAAACATTTCAAATTTTACCTCAAGTACTGGAGATCACTGCTTCATACACACATTTTAATGGTACTGGAACCACCTAGATACCAGTACATGCACTGGTTTCCTTTCTGTTCCTGCTATACAAAGACTTATTGCAACTGCTTGTAATAGAATTTCTGCTTTTCTGGAATGTAATAGGGTCAAGGATATTTGCATACTGTTAAGTTTCAAGATTTAGAAATAATTAAAATACTTTTATCCTGTCTTTATTTTAGGTACATGGAAAGAAATCTGAGCAGCCTCAGCCAAGAAGACAATGCATACATTTGTGCTTTACTAGTAGTTTTGTACAATGTATAAAATGTGCATGTTCTAAGGCTAGGCTTTGTGGCACACACCTGTAATCCCAGCCCTCAGGAGGCTGAGGAAGGAGGTTTGCTGCAAGTTTGAGGCAAGCCTGGGATAAAAGGTGAGTTCACACCACCCTAAACTGCAAAGTGAAACTGTCTCAAAAAGACAATACACACACACACACACACACACACACTCTCTCTCTCTCTCTTACATTGCTGCAGAAATAATATTGTCTGAAACTAAAATTGAATTAACAAATATGTGTATGTGTATATATATATATATATTTACATATATGTGAATTTTTAAAAGCACAGGAAGGATACAGAATTTGAAAAACTGACATCAGATAATATTTTTTAATTTTAAAGAGAAAAAATAAAACAAAATTTCAAAACAAGATAATAGAAGGGTAATAATTGTTAATATTTTGCATATTGTTATCTTTAAATTAGTACTCCATTAAATAAAAAGTATCTTTTTCTTCCATTCCTCAGTTGATGGGCATTTGTGTTATTTCCAATGTGTAGCTATTACAAATTGTGCTACTATGAACATTGGTACACATAAATCACTATGGTATGATGCTTTTAATTCTGGGAAGATACCCAGCAAGGGAATAGCTGAGTCAAATGGTACTTTGAATCCTAGTTTTTTGAGGAAACTCCACATAGTTTTCTGCAGTGGTTGCAACAGTCTACATTCACATCAACAGTGGAGAAGGGTTCCTTTTCCCCCCCCAGCCCCTCCACCATTTGTTATTGGTTGATTTCTTAATCACAGCCATTTTTTCTAGGATGAGATGGAATCTCAGTGTCATTTTAATTTGCATTCTTAAATGATCAGTGATGCTGAAATTTTTTCATATATTTATCTGCTGTTTGTATTTCTTTACCTGAGAAATGTATTTTCATCTGAGATGCCCATTTTTGAATTGAGTCTTTAAATTTGGGAGGTCTGATTTCTTTTGAGGTCTTTATAAGTTCATGATAGTAATCCTATGTTTGAGGAACAGCTTGCATATGTTTTTTCCCCACATTTTGGGTTATCTCTTAACTCTTGTTGGTGTCTCTTTGCCACGGATTAAAACTTGTGGTTAATACCAGCTGAATTAAATCAGCATGGTGCTAAGTGTAGGTGGCCCACTTGAGGAAAGTTGCCAACATAGAGACATGGTGAAGAAGGGGTTGGTGTTGTGGGTTCTCCTAAATGCTGCTGTTTCAAGCTGTTTGTTCTCCTGGAGCAGCTCATTATGGATGGCTTGCCCAGTATGAGCTCAACCATTATCATCAGAGGAGCTCAGGACCTTGTTGGTGAGAGTGGCTGTGGTTCACTTTGGGGGAGCTCTGGTCTTTACATTGAGCATCGCTTCCTGGCTCTGGAGGGTAAGATGTGTGGTGTTTAATCCCCAAGAGAAACTTGTCACACTGGCTTTCTGGCACATACTCAACTGTTCTAATTGTCTGAAAAGCTCCAGTCCTGTGTGTCACTGAGGATGGCTATGGTACTTTTCAGGGCAGCCCTGGTCATTATTTTGAGCATAACTTCTCAGCTCCAGTATAGAACTCTCAATCTATCAGCACTTCTCTTTCATCCTACTGGCATAGACTTTCTAGCTTCCACTGCTGAACTTTGGGCCTTCCCAGCACAGATCCATAAAACCAACTGGTGTGAGTCCTTCTTGTGGGCTCTAGATCTCCAGTTGGACTCCTGGGAGGCATTGTCACGGGCTCTAGGTCTTCATATGGACTAATACAGGACATTGCTGTGGGATCCAGGCCCTTGGTGAATATTCTGGGTCTTTACAGAACAGATATTCTGCACTTTTCATTTTTAGATCTGGGTTACCATAATAAAATAATATTACAAATTCTGTGTCCTGACTGTAACTGTTCTCTACACAGCCCCTGACTACAACAGAAATTGGTACCAAAAAAGTGGGATCATTGCTAATATATTGCTTGGCCATATGGCTTAAGAACCTTGGAAATTAATTTGGAAAGATTCTGAGAGACTGGCCAAAAAGAGAGCCCCTATATACTATAAACCAAATTGGAGACTCTGGTCAGAACCTGAAAAATCAGAGTATGATGGAAATGCTGCCAGTTAACTTGAAGCTCACGAGGCTTCTATTGAGATGGACTGCAATGGCTGCTGGAGTCCAGGTAGTATATTGTGCTTTGGCTCAAAGTTTTTCTGAATTTTGCTTGTGTTTAGAGATATTACCTGGGTGGCAGAAAAAGTTCAGCGCAGTCTACAGTTGAGATGGTAGCATGGTTACTTCTGAGAGCTTTTGACCAGATCTATGTTGGAAACTTAGAGCAAAGAGCCAGTAGGGTAATTGAAAACATTTGCAAGAAAGAAGGTTCCAGTGGAACTGTGGGTTGTAAAGATGAAACAGAGGAGAACATATGTCATGGTTTATGTCAGTGGCCTCCAGGCCTCATGCATTTGCATTGTGCATTTGTGATTGGTTCGTTTTCTAGTGCTTGGATTCATGATGTCAGTACACCTGCCTATGGGTAGAGCCAGCATACACTATAATGACAGAAAGAAGGTGTGTGTCTCTCTCTCTTACGAGTTACCACCTTGCTGTTTGCAGCCACCATGAACTGCAGCCCTACCATGCCACCCCACCTTGGAGCCAACTGAGTATGGACTGAAACCTCCAAAAACTGTAAGAAATAAACCTTTCCTTTCCCAACTTTTACTTCAGGTATTTTGTCTCAGTAACTAGTAAAAAGTAATTAAGAAAACATAGTTGTTTAGAAGAACAAGACAATGGAAAAATGAACTGAAGTCTTTTACCTAAAGATAAGAATATATTTGAATTGCAGGAGATCCTTGATTTTTAGTCTTGCTATGCCACATTAAAAGTTAAGGGGAAGCAAGGACTGTGATTGTAATTGTTCTTTTAGTTTCATTTTAATGTTTTTATATGTTTGTAACCAGGTTAATTAATCAAAGTATTGTGTTTTAATGTCGAATCTTGGTCAACCTTTGAATATTTTGATTTTGGTGCAGGAATAAATGTAAAAAGAATTGTATATATATAATTGTTGTATTAATGTAAATCTGAATAGACCAAGATATATTAACTTTCACAAATTTGCCACTAAAGACTATAGTTTAAGGAAATGTGTATGGTTATTAAGTTAACCAGGGATGGATTTTTATAGATTAAAAACTGGTGGTTAACTTAACACCAGCTGAATTAAATTAGCATGGTGCTCAATGTACATAGCCCACCTGAGAAAAGTTGCTAGCATAAATAGAGACATGGAGAAGAAGGGGTTGGTATTGTGGGTTCTCCTAAATGTTGCTATTTCAAGCCATTGGTTCTCCTGGAGAAGCTCCTCCTGACTAGCTTCCCCGATATGAGTTCCACCATTATCATCAGAGGACCTCAGGATCTTGTTTGTTGATATATATATATATATAATTTATTATATATATTAGAGGGGGGGCTGTGGTTCTCTTTGGGGGACCTTTGGTCCTTACATCAAGCATTGCTTGCCAGCTCTGGAGGGGTCTGGTCTTTTGTGGATAGATATCCTGCACTTTTTGTCTTTAACTCTGGGTGACCATCATAAAATAATAGTAAAAATTATGTGTACTGATTGTAATTGTTCTCTCACAATGCCTGACTACAACACTTGCTGTATAAAAGCTTTTTAATGAGATGAGATCCCAGTTGTTGATTCTTCATGCTAATTCCTGTGTGACTGGGGCTTTATTCAGAAAATCTTTGCTTACACCAAGGTGTGCAAGAATTTTTCCTATTCTATCTTCCAGAAGATTTAATGTCTCTGTTTTAATATTTAGGTCTTTGATCCATTTTGAAATTACTTTAGTGCATGCTACAAGATATAGGTCCAATTTTAGTCTTTGGCATATAAAGCCACTTTTTCCAACACGATGTATTATAGAGGCTATCTTTCTTCCAGGGAATATATTTGGCACCATGGCCAAAGATAAGGTGACTGAGTATGTCTGTAGTTCTTTCCTCACCTTCTAATCTTTTCCATTGATCTCCAGATCTCACTTTTGTCCAGTACCATGTTGTTTTTATCATAGTAGCTTTATAGTATAATTTAAAGTCAAGGATTATAATGCCTCTCTGTGTTACATTTGTTGCCCAGAATTGCCTTTGCTATTCTAGGTCTCTTCTCATTTGAAATGAGTTTTATGATGGTTTTCTCTGATTCTGTGAGATGTGCTCTTGGAATTTTAGTTGGAATAGCATTACATCTGTAAAATTGTTTTGGAAGTATGACCATTTTCACTGTATTGGTTCTTTCTACCGCAGAGCAAGGAATATCTTTCAATTTTCTAATATCATCTTCAATATCCTTTTTCTATACTGTACTGTAGTACAGTACTGTAGTTTTACAGTACTTTTACAGTACTGTAAAAGTTTACTGTACTTTTCAGTACTGTAGTTTTAAGTGTAGGGATCCTTTACATCCTTCATTAGATTGATTCCTAGGTATTTCATATTTTTGGATGGTATCATGAAAGGTGTTAATTCTCTAATGTCTCTCTCAGTGAGTTTGGTATTTGGGTACAGAAAGTCTATTGACATTTTTTTCTGTTTTTTTTTTAAAGAGAATAAAACAAAAGGGAGCAGTACAGAGCAGATCAGAACAGGGCAACATAGGCAACACAGTACTTTACATTAAGACAACTGGACATCAACAGTAGCTAACACCATATCTCTTGCTCTGCTATAGTTGAGCATAGTTTCAAATACAATAATATCAAACATAACACAATAGTATAAAGCCATGCATAGAGTGAAAGAATTACGGGGCTTTCTGAACTGAATGCCAGAAAATGATCTATGGGTACTATAATATCTCATTTTCGATAAAAAAATTTTGTTTAAACTATCACACATATTCAAATTCCAATAAGACACAATGTAATAGAACCAATGGTAGTAGAACAAAAAAAGCATAGTAGGACTTATAAGAAGGATGATATTAAATCAGCAATAGCTGTCATAATGTTTTGTTTTCTTCAAAACAGCTGTTCATATCATCACGCATGATATAGTCAAACAAAACAGGATAAAACCATTCCAACAGATGATTGAAAACTTTGAAAGACTTCAAAGCTATGAGATAGGAACTCATGCTTACCATAAAATCTTATATACTCTTATCAAATCTCATACTAGGGAGACTATATGGTATTTACCCTTGTGAGTTTGGTTTATTTCGCTTAAGAGAATGGACTCAAGTCATGTCCATTTATTTATAAATATCTCGATGTGATCATTCTTTATAGCTGAGTAGTACTCCATTGTATAAAAATGCCACAACTTTTTTATCCATTCCTCAGTTGATGGGCACTTAGGTTGTTTCCAAGATCTGGCTATTACAAATTGTGCTGATATAAACATGGGTGAACATATATCACTGTGGTATGACGTTTTCAGTTCTTCTGGGAATATGCCTAGAAGCGGAATAGCTGGGTCAAATGGGGCTTCCAAACCCAACTTTTTGAGGAATCTCCAGACTGACCACAGTGGTTGCACCAGTCTACACTCCCACCAACAGTGTACAAGAGTTCCTTTTTCCCCACAGCCTCTCCAACACTTGTTGTTGGTAGTGTTTTATATCTTGGCCATTCTTTCTGGAGTGAGATGGAATCTCAGTGTGGTTTTAATTTGCACTTCTCTCATGACTAATGATGATGAACATTTTTTCATGTATTTGTTTGCCATTCGTATTTGTTCATCTGAGAACTGTGTATTCATTTCAGATACCCATTTTTGGATTGGGTCTTGGATTTTCGAGGGTCTTATTTTGTTTAATTCTTGATAAGTTCTAGACAGAAGTCCTTTGTCTGAGGCGCTGTCCATGAAGATTTTTTCCCAATTTGTGGGTTTTCTTTTCACTCTGCTGGAAACTTCTTTTGACATGCAGAAACTCTTTAATAAGATGTGATCCCAGTTATTGATTCTGGGAAGTACTTCCCATGTACTTTGGTTCTTGTTCATGAATTATCTTCCTACCCCTATATCTTTGAGGTTTTTACCTACTTTGTCTTCCAGCAGTTTTAGTGTTTCTGTTTTAATATTTAGATCTTTGATCCATTTAGATTTTAGTTTAGTGTATGGTGATAGACATGGGTCTAGTTTTAGTCTTCTGCATATGGACAGCCAATTTTTCCAGCAC
>PVJX010032734.1:0-20200 GCA_004027295.1 Dolichotis patagonum
TTAGCTAGTATGTAAGAATTTAGCATCTATGTTCATAAGTGAATTTTATCTATAATTTCCCTTTTTCATATTTTCCTTGTACCTTTCTAAAATTGTGTGATTATGTTAACAATATTATATTAGCCTCATAAATTTTTTTTCATTTTCTGGAAAAGTTTAAGATTAGAATTTTCTGTCCCAATGTTTGTGTTTTGACATTGATTGACATTTATTTTATAGCCTAGAACTAAGGCCACTTACTATGGTCAATTTTGTGAATATTTTGTAGAAGGAAGCAAAATTTTTTCTCTTTCCTCTTAGAGTGTGTTCATTTGTTTTGTTCTAGGCCTAAGAATTAAACTGATATAAGACAGATTAACAGGAAAAAAGCATACAAATTTATTTAATATAAGTTTTATATGACATGGGAATCCTTATAAAGAAATGAAGACTCAAAGAAGCAGTTGTAGTTGAACATTTATCTACTAAGTTGAATAAAGAGTAGTAAATTGTAAAGCCATGACAGGATTTAAAATAGATTTAAACTGCAGAGAAACCACTAAACAGATTAGGCTTAATTTGACAAAGTTCATGTGTGCAGAGCTCTCTTGGTTTTGGTTCCCATTTCTAGTGATTAAAATGTCTTTCTTCAGATATGGGGAGGACACCTTCCATCTGGGAGTTTCATCTGCTTTCAGGAAGGTCAAAGTGTTCACTCTGCGTCTGTGTACTCACTTTCTTTTCTTTTCTTTTCTTTTTTCTTTTCTTTTCTTTTGTCTTTCCTTCCTTTTTCCTTCCTCCCTCTTTTTTCTTTCTTTTTTCAGAAAATGTCTCAAATGATTCTCCTGCCTTAGCCTCCTACCAGGATTATAGGATTACAACACTGTGCCCTCTTTGCTGCTCTGTTTTCTTAAAATGTCTTTAACTCAAAATAGTAAATATACCAGAATGGATATTCTGGGGGTTTATGTTCTGAACTCTTCTGATTCCATGTGTACTTGTAGAATTGCATTAATATTTATTTGTTAGATTAATGTTGTTCATCGTAATGCTACAATTTTCTGTTTCCTTACTGATTTCTTTTTTGCTTGATTGATCCACTGCTGACAGAATTGTGTTAAAAATTTCCTGCTGTAATATTGGCTATGTCAATTTCTAATTGTAGTTGTTGATTTTGTTTTATATTGTTTGAGGATGCCATCAAGGACATATGAGTATAGAATAGTTACATCTTATTGATCAGTTAAACATTTATCAGTAATTAGTGGCTACTTTTATCTTTATAATATTTTCTTTGAAATACAGTGTTTTTATGGTAAAACACATATAGAATGCAATATATCTTTTTAACCACTCTTAAGTACATAGTTCTGAAGTGTTAAACTCATCTATATTGCTTAACATCCAAAAATTTAACCACATGACAGTATTACCTTCCTTTTAAGTCTGAGTAATATTCCATGGTATGTATATATCACATTTTGCTTAGCCATTAGTCTATTTATGAACACTTGGCCTGATTTCTTTTCCTACCTTTTTACTATTATAAATCATGCAACTACAGGTATAAATGTACACATATGTGTTTGAATGCCTGCTTTCAATTCTTTGTATCATAAATTTATGTTTAATACTTTACAGTATTACAGTATTACTTTACATAAATTTATGTTTAACACTTTACAGTCCTAGAGTTCCATGCTGAGCATTTGAAACAATCTGGTTTCAAGCTCCAGTGGGCTTGGATGATTCCATGTCCATGGTGCTTCCAGGGATTTCAGCTCCCACAGCTTCTCTCTTAAGCCCCCTCTGCTCAGTTTTTACAACTTTCCTTGGATGATCCATGTTCCTGGCTTTTCCAAACTTCTGGGGTCTCCACTGCACCTTAGGCTTCACCTTTACATCTTTACATATTGCCCTCTCAGGGGTACACTGCTTGGCCTCCCCAGGCCTTTTGCAATTGAGGTGGAAGCCATCTACTCAGAATTTGTGCATTTTCCTTGCACCTAATATCAGTGCCATGTTGATGCCACTAAGGTTTGCTGCCAGGTGGAGCAGTAGTCAGGCTTTTCTCTTTCTTGGCTGTAGGGGTTGAGTGCCTCGATCACTGGGCTCTGTAAACTTGATTGTGAGGAAAAAGCTTCTCTGTGTTGCTGCCATTCTGGAACCAGGTGTGGCTGCCACGATTTTGGAACCTCATGTGGCTGCCACCATTTTGGAACATCATATGGCTGCCTCCATTTTGAAACCTCATGTGGCCTCTGTCACCATTCTGGAGCATGGTGCTCTGAAGCTTTCTCCTCTGAGCAAATTCTTTCACTTTTGCAGTTTCGAGGCTACAAAGGATGGAGACCCACTGCTTCCTGGGATGCCCCAGCCATCTTTTTTTATTTCCCTGTTCCTTGTCAGCAATCAAGGTCTCAGCTCTATCTTTACAATCCACAGCTTTACTGAAGTTTTCCTTTTGGCCAAATTCAGTGTTTTAAATTATCCTGCTGCGCTCTTTGCTCTTGATTCACAACATAAATCTGGCTAAAAGTTCCCTATCCATGCCATAGCCTCAACATTTGGCTGCCTTGAAATTTTTTCTCCCAGATTAATCAGTCCACTGCTGCCCTTAAACTTAGTCTCAGGCAAAATCTCTGGACACGGGCAAAATGCAGACAAACTTTCTGCCAAGCCATAACATACATCAACTGGAGTCCGACAACCAATGTAGTCCTTATTCCTAGCAGAACCTCCTGAGACTCGTCTTTACTGGCAGGCTTTTTACCTGCCTTCTGGTCTCCTGAGCTCTAACCAGAATCTCTTCTACAGAACAGCCTAAGCTGTTCCAGCTCTATGCATGCAGCTGATATCTTCAAACCTTTCCAAACTCTGCCCACAAACCATTTTCAAAGGCTTTCAAACCACATGGTCAGGTATAGTCACAGCAACAACCCCACTCTTGGTACCAAATTCTGTCTTAGTTACTTTTTACTCTCATTACTGAGACAAAATACCTGATGCCTAAAGTTAGGGAAGGAAAGGTTTATTTCTTACAGTTCTTGGAGGTTTCAGTCCATACTCAGTTGGCTCCAAGGCAGCATGGCATGGTGGGGCAGCCCTTCATGGCAGCTGCAAACAGCAAAATCAGGAAGCAGCAAGAGAGAGAGACACCTTCTCCCCACCATTACATCATATCCTGGCTCCACCACTAGGTAGATGTAGCACTCACACCAGCAATCCAAGCCCTAGACAATGAACCAATCACAAACACATAATTGCATGAGGCTTGGGGCCACTGACATAAACCATGACAGTTACTTTCTCTCACTGATGAGACAAAACACCTGACACCCAAAATTAATGAAGGAAAGGTTTATTTAGCTTATAGTTTTTTGAGGTTTCAGTCCATATTCAGCTATCTCCAAGGCAGAGTGACATGGTTGAGGGTCAACCACTCATGGCAGCTGTAGCAGATACCAAAACCAGTGAGAGCAAAAGGGCAAAAGGGAAGAGTACATCTCCTTCCCTCCCTTATATTGTATGCCAGCTACCCCCCACCGGGAGGGTGCAGCACTCACACTGCCAGTCCCAGCAATAGACATTGAACCAATCATGAATGCTAGGCTCAGCCACCTTTGAAAGGCCTGCCTTCCCTTGACCACTCGAAGCTTTTCAGGGACATCTAGCCACAAACTATAGCAATAACCATCCTAATGGATATGAAGTGTTATCTACTTGTCATTTTGGGTTGGGGGGAGTTGGGTTGTTTATTTGTTTTTGTCTTTCTTTGAGACATGGTTTCACTATGCAGTTTAGGCTAGATTTAAACTCACTTTGCAGTGACCCTCTTGTCTCAGCCTCTCAAGTGCTGGGATTAGAGGCATGCACCACCATGCCCAGCTCTACTTGTCATTTTGATTTATATTTTCCTAATGATCAGTGGCACTGTGTGTCTTTTCATATGTTTACTGGCCATTTATGTATCTCCTTGGTAGAATGGCTATTCAGTAAATAAATAAATAAATAAATAAATAATAAAAAATGGCTATTCAAGTAAATCTGATTGATTTTGGGTTGTTTTTGTCTTACTTTGTTTTATTATTGAGATTCAATGGTTTGTTGTTTTTGTTTTGATTTTGCTCTGTTATATTCATCCTGGCCCCTTTCTACCAGGAATTGAACATTTTCAAAGAAAAATCATAAACTTTGATAACTTTGAGATGTGTGTGTGTCCCAAGTTTAGTTTGTTTTATTTAAATAAAGTTATCAATGTTCATTTGCTATTACATATATAAGAAATTGAAATTATGACTTTTAATACTGATGAATTACTGATCAGTCCTTCTTCCATGCTTTTGAATATTTTTCACCTTTCTCTTTTCATTTAACCATTGTTTTCCTTATGTAATTATAAATTGTATAAATTCTATTTTAATAGCTGCTTTATCTCTAAGTAAATTATGTAGTATCATTTACTTACTTTTTCTATTGCTAGTATTTTGTAATTCTAACTTTCACCAAAATGCTGTGATGAATATCTTGTATAAATAGCTTCCCCTTCCCTGTTTTTCAAGTATTTCCTTAAGATAGATCTGTATTAGCAGACCAATGGAATAAGCAGGGTGGGGGGTGGCTCTTTTAACACATGTCAGATTGCTTTGTGGCAAGTTTGTCTCATTTACAATCTCATCAGTTGTGAGTGAGTTTACATGTAGTAAAGTTATCTCCACTCAATTTTTACAACTGAACCCTATCATTTAGAATCTTTATTGGTTGGGAATGTGATTCAGTGGTAGTGTCCATGTCTAGTATATGTGAGGCCTTGCATTCTACCTCCAGCACCACTAAATAGGTAAGTCACAGGGCATGACGGCACATGCCTATAATCCTAGTACTCTGGGAGGCTGAGGAAGAAAGATCAAAAGTTTGAGACCAACCTAGGTGTATTAGCAACTTGGTGAGTCCCAGTCTCAAAATTTTGAAGGAGTTGGACATGTAGTTCAATATAAAGGCCCTGTGTTCAATCTCCAGTATTACAAATATAAATAAATACCTTTGCTAATTTTAGAGGTAAAAAAAATTGTATTTCCTTGTTGTCATTGCCATTTCACTGACAGCTAATGAGTTCGAACAAAATGTTAACCAAATATTCATTTGTTACCCATGGATATGTATTTTATTTGTAAATTGTATGTTAATAAACTTGCTCATTTAGGCAAGTAGTGTCCGAATTCCTTAATGTTTGTTGGTTTGTTTTTAGTAAAACTGCAACAGCTTACATAAGAAAGATACTGCAACATAAAACTCCTAAGGAATTTTTGTCCTCAGTTATTGCAGAAATAATACAGCCTTTTGTAATAGAAGAAGTGAGTGAGAGCTCTTGTTTGTCTAGTTCTCTTTCCATTATTGAAGAAACTAGCAATCTCGCCTATAAACTCAGTCTGGATTCACAAAGTAAGTGTTAAAACATAATATATCTCTGGTGACTAAAATAAATAAAAAATATCTTTTGAGAAGACTCTCGGTTCAGTGTAGAGCAATAGGTTTCAAATTTTATTCTATTGGCAACTTACAAAGTTACATATGCTTAGCTTCATGATTATTTATTTGTTCTTAATATAATAAAATCTACCTATTATTTCATCAATATATCATCAACTGTATCATTTTTTCCCATGAGATTATTTTGTATTAACAGTGCACAAAGTGAGACAAAATAGAAACTATGTGTCAGCTAAAATAAAGGAAAAAATTTAAGAAAATAACAAATTCATGAAGATTTTATACTATATAGTAAAATAATTTTAAATCATTTATATAGGATATATTTCAAAAGATCATCTTTGGGCTGGGGATTTAGCTCAGTGGCATAAGCACCTGCCTGGCAAGCATGAGGTCATGAGTTCAATCCCTGGCACAAAAAAAAAAAATCTTTGTATTAGGATAGGTAGATTATCTATGTATGTATCAAAGAATACACAGCAAAAATTAGTACACTTAAAGGATTTTGGCCTTACTCTGAGTAAATGGGAAGCCATATACAGGTTTGTATGAAAGGCAACACAATCTGTTTTAACAAGATCACATGGGCAATCTAGATGACACAAACATAGTATAAATTAGAGGTCACACACCTGAAATTTCAGGTTAATTCTTATATTGTTTGGTTAATTTTACAAGCCTGTATATGATGGTTCGGGCTGCTATTTCGAAGATAACAAGATGCATTGTAGCCATTGTTAATTTCTTATAATCTTGTTTTGAAATCCTGTATCGTTTTCATTGTTTTGTTTAGTTTGGTTTTATTCTGTCTTATTTTGTTTAGTTTTATTATGTCCAATGTTCTGGGCAGCTATTTTGAAGATAACAAGATGTATTATGGTAACCACTATTGATTTCCTATCTTGTTTTGACGTCCTATATCATTTTCATTGTTTTGTTTGGTTTGGTTTTATTCTGTTTGGTTTGGTTTTAATTTCTTTAAAATAAAATTTTTTAAAATGTACCTTTAAGTTGGGCATGGGGGTGCCTGCCTATAATCCCATCACTCGGGAGGCTGAGACAAGAGGATCACTGTGAGTTCAAGGCCAACCTGGGCCACAAAGAGAGTTCCAGGCCAGCCTGAACTGCATAGTGAAACCCTACCTCAAAAAAAAAAAGTAACTTTAAGGGAGTTTTCTTCTAAAGGTAAGTGAAACTATATGGCCTTTTGAGGGAATGCTGGGAAAAATTGGGAGTTGCTTTGAAACAGGAGAGAGTGTATGTGTGTAGTAAAGGGAAATATTGGGCTCTTTTCTGGATTATTTGTAATTTCAGAGTGAAGAGAGTCTTCTCATGTTTAATGACCTATTGAAAACGTGATAGGGCTGGGGATTTAGCTCAGTGGTTCAAGCACTTGCCTGATAAGCACAAGGTTGTGAGTTTGATCCCCAGCACCAAGAAAGAAAAAGAAAGAAAGAAAGAAAACATGTGGTAATGATGATGCTTCTTTCCTTGAAATAGTCTTTTGTTTTGTTTTGTTTTGTTTTTTGTTTTGTTTTGTTGGTATCTTCTCTGATGGACTTTCTCCAATTGTTTCTTCCTTGTATCATTGATACAGTCTTTTCACCATTCCCATTCCTTAAGTGATGATATCCTCAGAGATCCTTAAAGCCTCTTCTAAATCTTCCTGCTCCCCTTGAATAATTAATTACTCATCCAACCAAAAAACTGAGTACCTTCTATGTAATAGGCACATATTTAGGCAGGAGGAACACTGACTGTATTACCTTCTCTCGTGGAATCATAATAAATAAGGCTTTTAATAGTTCCATAGTAAAGAAATTAACTTTCCTTGTGGAAATTCTTATTTACTTTCTTTACTTTCTTTCTTCCCCTGTGCATATGTAGTAAGTTTCTGAAGTTTATTCTTTTTTTTTTTTTTGTACTGGGAATCGAACTCAGGGCCTTACACTTGCCTGTCAGGTGCTGTACCACTAAACTATATCTCCAGCCCCTGAAGTCTATTCTTATTTTTTGGGTGATTTCAAATGGAATTACAAGGCTTAGACTCAAGAATGTTGGGAGGAGAGTCCCACTTCTATTATGGCTACAGGAAATGAATACATTTCCACAAAAATGTGGTAGATAGAAAGGTGAATTATAAATATTCACCAAAATGTCTTCTTTGAAGGATGGAGAATGTGTGATAGTGGATAACCGCCTTCTGTTTTCTGTTACCTGGACTTGGCAGATTAATTCTAAATTTTGTGGGATAATCTTGGAAAAACTTAGAAATGCCCATATACAATCATTTGTTTACTATATGATGTATTACCATGGAAATAAGCTAAATGGCATTTCCACTTCTTTAAAGGAATAGATATATGTCTCTTTATAAGAATACTAATCCTAGCTGGGCATGATGGCATGTATATGCCTCTAATCTCAGCACTCTGCTGAGACAGAATGATGGCCAGGCTCAAGCCCAGTCTGGGCAATTTAGCAAGATACTGTTTTGAAATTTTAAAAGGAGGTGGGGATCTGGAGACAGAACTCAGTGTGAAGGTCTTGATTTCAATCTGCAGTATTAGAAGAAGGAGAGAGGGAGAAATAACTTTCTTTACTTAGCTTAGGTTTTTCCTACTCAAATTTTTATACATCAATTTCACGGTAAACATTAAAGTATGGGTTTAAATGTGATACATTCACGATAAATTTTCTAGAAGGTACATTTGAATTACAACATGAAACTGGCAAATGTGTTCTTTAGTTAATATCATATTTTAAAAACTCAAATGGAAAAAAATTCAAATGGTTTATTAGTTATATCTACCTGTATGCTTAGTGAATATTATCTGTTATAACAAATCTTTTCTTCTTTATCTCCAGTTGTTAATGCCTTGTTTAAAACTACAGATATAGAAAAAACTGTGGTAATTCCTGGTTATAGCAGCTTCCTGATCACAAATATCCTCGATGATAAGAATGCTTTAGCTGTTGCTACTATGCCTGCAATAGCACCCAACAATGTAACCTTTTTAAAGGACAACTGGTTCTTGTACAACTTTGGGCAAAATAATGGACGAACATGGAAAATATACTCAAAGCCATGTCATTATTTGCTTCAACAACTTGATGATTCACCAACTCTCAATGCTGTGAAATATATTGATCTGGGAAGCTCTCAGACATTACAAGTTAAAGTCCTGCCTAATAAAAAAGGTAAGTGTGTTTTTATTGGTGTTATGGCTTATGTTTAGATGTTCCCCCAAAGCCTCATGCAGCCATAGATGGAGGGTTTTCAGAGGTGGCTAGATCTAGAGTGTATAATGCTAGAATTGATTCATAGTGCAATGCTAGGATCAAGGACACTAGGATTAAAGGTGTGAGTGCTACCCTAAGTAGCCTGATAAAACATAAGTTTTGCTTTGCTACCTTCTGCCTGCCATGGACTGTTTCTCCTCTGTGATGCCTGTCTACCATGCCACCAGGCCTTGGAGTCAGTCAATTATGGACTTAAACATCTACAAACTGTAGGCTAAATAAACCTTTCCTCCATTAATTTGTGAGTGTTGGGTATTTTGTCTCAACAACAAGAAAAGTAACTAAGGTAATTGGGAAAGTCAAAAGCAAGTATTATTTTGTTTCCTGAATATAAAGTATGCCCTTTCATATTTAACTGAGGTTTCCATAATTGTTGGCATACTATTAACAGCAAGAGTGAGACCAGGAGTTAGAAAAACAGTAGACAGATAAAATATGGACCTAAGTAAACTAAAATAAACCCTGGAAAAATTAGAATACAAAAGGAAAGAGCTCCATGTGCATCAGAAAACTAGAGGGCAGGGAAACCGAGGAACAATGTTTTCCTGATGTCAGAGACCCAGCTACAAATGACAACCCATTATTCCAAGGGGCAAGGGCCTGAGTAAACTGAGATATGCAGTGGGAAGCTGGGGAGCAGGGGATGTCTGCTCCTCCTAATTTCAGAAGCCTAAGTGAAAAGTGGCAACCACATCGTTTCATTGTCTCATTTTCACACACCTATTAAAATAGCTCAACAAAAGTACATAAAACTCCTGAATTTGGGTGCTTCCTCAGTGACCTCCGTTGGGGTTCCTCAGGTAGCAAGCTTTTCTTTGTTCTTTCTAATAAACTATACTTGGCTCATTTCCCTCTACTATCCTGTCAGCTTTATTCTTCATTGTACTCAGGACAAGAGCCCAGAAACAAAAATATGGCTACATCTTTGGTGCCCAACGTGGGATCTACTTCTGTATGGAGAGGTAAGTGTGATGCAACAACCAGACCAAACTTTCTTTGTTAAACTCCTGCTGATACTCCTAGACAGTGGGAATGTTGACCAGGAAGGGAGCTGAAATCCTTTCTGAAGTAGATCACTGAATGCAAGAAACAGGTGAAAGCCATTGTGACAACTGCAAGTCTCTTGCCATGTCTGCTTTCCAGTGGATGCTCAAAGATCCTCTGGTGGAAATCAGGTCCTCACAGCCTGACTAGGTATACAGCAAAGAAACCTCCATTTGCCTTATCACATCCTGCCTGAGGTAAGCGGTAACTCTTGATGCTCTCCAAGTATCCCCCTTCCAGATGACCTGAGACCCCTCTGTCTGTCAGAGCCCTCTCATAAACCTCCACTAATACTTGAGCCATGGATCTTGGCTTTTCTCTCTCTGCTAGTAGGACACTCTCCTCTTCTTCATATATTTTGATATATTTACTGGTCTGGAAACAGGTTAGGATCTTAGCCTACATTCTGGGCTCCCCTGGTCCCTGATATCTCTGGTGTCCATCCCACCACCCTAACTTTCATAAAGCCAATGTCTAGTAAGTAATTCCTTGAATTCCCCAAAGAAGATTTGTTAGAAAAAAGGTCAGAGATAAGGAAGAACCCCTTAGGCCTTTTTAGCCAGTCTCACCCAATTCTGACATCTCCTGCAGTGCTGGGGTGTGAGGAGTAATTTTGGAGCTCACTCAACCACTTGCTTCAAACCTTGGGATAGAGACTGCTACTTTTCCAGACATCAGTCACTTGACACCATTGTCCCTCTCTCCTAGAAGCTGGACTAAGAGATATCCATATGAGGGATTCTTGTCATTCCTCAGAGACCCTCCAAATTTATTCAGTCTAAATCCATCTATCCACTATGAGGCTCAGAACTCAGTGAACCCTCCTGGGACAATAAGAGGATATGTAGTGCAACTAACATTGACCAATCTATCAGGGGGTTCCCTCTCTTGCTGTCTTGGGAAAGGATAGGCAAAGAAGAGAGAGCAATAGTCAGCATAAAAGGGATGTCATTTTCTCCCAGCCTCTCTTACAGAGGGGAAATACTGAGATTCAGAAGGAGCTTTCCTGTTATTTCCCCATGGGCAGTGACCCCTATCAAAAGAGAAGTTTGCCATAGCAACTCTAATACAGAGTGCCTGAGGGACCTGCTCTGTGGACAGCTATTTCAAAATTAAGATAATTATCAGCCTAACCCTCCTTCAAATAGTCCTTCTTCCCTCTCTGACTCTTATTAGTGTTAACTCAATGAAATAACTCTGTTATGATTCACCTAAAAGGCACTAATTATTAACACCTTAACAGTCCCGATTAGTCCATTTGTAGTTATAATCCTAAAACTATAACAGATTATTATAGTTCAACTTGGCCAGTGCATCTAAGAGTATGCTCTGATTTAAAAGTAATTGTTTAATATGCTCTACATTTCTTGTTTGTTCATTTGAATGGATTAAGTAGATACAGCTGCTTCATTAAAGCTTTTTGAGTTCATATCAATTTTATTTTTCCTTTGATTTTTGCCCTTATAAACTTCTGACTCTTTGGGGGCTTTCTGTGAAAACCAATTACATGAGTTTTGGGTGATATGCAGACTCACTACATTACAAGATGATAGCTAATAGGCTTGAAGCTTACATGGGACTTGCAAATAAAAGCCTTAAAGTTTAGTAACATGAAGGTTATATATGATTTAGGTTAACATGTATTTATGATTTTTATATTAACTTTCAAGTATATATTATCCCCCAAATTTCTCCTTAAGTCTGCTTATAGTAAGTAGACAGTCACCATATTAACTCAAATGCTTTTTGGTTCATATAGCTTAACAGTGAACTAATTTAAATCAGTTGGTAAGAGTAAAGATATCTTTAAAATTGGTGATGTTTCCATCCAGGTTGTTACCAATCAGGATAATATCAAAAATTGGCTAAAAAAATTGGTTTTACATTCTTAAAATTCATCTAGAATCTGAAGAGACCTAGAATAGCGAAGGCAATATTGGGCAACAAGGCAAGGCAGGAGGCATTACTATTCCTGACTTGAAATTATACTACAAAGCTACTGTGATAAAGTCAGGGTATTGGAAAAAAAACAGACCTAAAGAGCAGTGGAACAGATGAGAAGATGTAGGCACAACTCCAAACACACTTTATCTTTGACAAAGGAGCCGAACATATTCACTGGGGAAAAGGTAACCTTTTTAATAAATAGTGCTGGAAAAACTGGCTCTCCACATGTCAAAGACTAAAAATAGACTCATGTGTATCACCATGTACTAAACTAAAGTCAAAATAGATCAAGATTCTAAATATTAAAATGGAAACACTAAATATACTGGAAGAGAAAGTAGGTAGAAATCTTGAGGACATAGGTGTATGTAAAGAGTTCATGAACGAAATCCAGACTGCATGAGAAGTACTTCAAGGAATCAGCAACTGGGATCTCATCTTATTAAAAAACTTTTTCAACTCAAAAAAAAATCACCAACATAGTGAAAATACAACCCACAGTGTGGGAAAATAGACTTCTATCTAGAACATATAAAGAAATGAAAAAAATCAGTACCCCAAATTCAAAGACCCAATCCAAAAATGGGCATCTGAGATGAATACATACTTCTCAAATGAAGAAATACAAATAGTAAATAAATATATGAAAAAAACATTTAACATAACTAGTCATCTGAGAAATGCAAATTAAAACAAGACTGAGATTTCATCTTTCCCCAGAAAGAATGGCTACCACCTAGAAATCAACCAATAACAAATGCTGAAGGGCTGCAGGGAAAAAGGAACCCTTCTTCACTGTTGGTGGGAGTACAGACCAGTACAACCACTGGGATATCAGTGTGGAGATTCCTCAGAAATCTAGGGCGAGAGGTCCCATTCGATCCAGCTATTCCCTTTCTGAGTATCTTCCCAGAAGAATTCAAAACATCATACCACAGAGATATACATGCACCCATGTTTATAGCAGCACAATTTTTAATAACTAACTCTTTGAAACAATCCAAATGCCCATCAATTGAGGAATGGATTTAAAAGGATGTGGTCTTTTTGTACAATGGAGTACTACTCAGCCATGAGAAGGTTAAACTTGAAAATTATATATTCTGGATATGAACAACAGATTTCTGTGTAACTGACAGGGATTCTTAGACTAGTCATGACAAAAAATTAGACAGGCTGTGACCTAACTTTGGTTGGGGGAGGGGGGTTATGCATGCAGTGTGACTCCAAGATAAGGCAGGTGACTCACACAGCCTGACCTGGGGGACCTAGACAGGATCTTCTTTTTTCTCCTTTTTCTTTCTCTTTATATCTTTCTAAAAAGCACATGAGAGAGATATTAAAGACATACAGTGCATTTTAAATGATTATGGGTCATTGAATTTCTGTCCCCAAAATGTCACCTGCAGGTATTATTTTATAAACTTGGGGCCAATTTAAGATAGAGGATTTTCAAAGGTTTATTTTTCTCCAAATATAAGTTATAGAGTAAAAAGACAAGGCCTTAAGTGTGGCTTTATTAAAGGGATAGTGAACAAATATCCCATCTATCAATCTACAGATCTCCTCTGTGAATGAAATGGGAATTCTTTTTTCTTTTTTTCTTTTTGGTAATGGAGATTGAACTCACAACCTCATGCTCACCAGGCAGGTGCTTATACTGCTGAGCTAAATCCCCAGCCCTGAAATGGGGATTTAAATGTACTTTTAGAAATTAAAAAAAAACAATGGTTCTAACATAATAATGTCTACATAATTTAATGCTAAAATGTTATGTTTGCCCTTGATTTCAAATTTTCACTGTAAAATTTTAAAAGTATTATCTATTAACATTCTATAGAAATTTGACCTCTAAGACAATCATTAGAACAGTTTCAGGCCACACTGTATATTACAAGGTGCTTGGTAGGCAAATAGGTTATGATAGTTAAACCTACTGCTCCCACCTCAGTACTAGTGTAACTGACCTCCTGGGACTTCAACAACTGAAGCTTTCAGACCAAAGCTAGGAAAGATAACTGGGCTAGGATGACAGCCAATATTATGACCCTGGCAGACCAAAGCCAACAAGGATCCAGGACATAGGGGAACCTCTCCACAAGAACCTACAACTCTGGTGAGTCACCCAGCCTCCTGAGCAGAGAGATTGTTGGATCCCAGAGGACAGAAGGCAGTGAATGTACAATATGTTAAAAAGGATGGTCATCAAGGAAAAAAATGGCCCCCTGTTCCACAGGGAGCCACAGGGAGGTCTTGGTCTGCAACCAAGACCATGGCCCATTCTGGCAGATGACATTGACTGAGGATCTAGGAAGCTCTGAATATGGTCTCACAAGTAACTCCTGAGGGGGCTTAACTGACCTTAATATATACAATGAGAGATTAATTTTGATTAAAGGCCTCACTTTGACTTGTCTTAAACACCTAGTAAAGAAGTATAACCATAAAGATACTGTATGATTTTTTAAATGTATAATAATACAGTGGTAGCCCTGTTCATGAATTTAATTCATTCCACTATTCTGGGGGAAATGGCCACATTTATGTTCATGCCAAAAGGATGACTACAGTCATGTTCATCATTCAGTTCAAGGTTCACAAACAAAAGAAAAATTTTGCCAAACACTTGTGTTTTCTAACCAAATTATTTACAAGTGTTTGTGAACTGAGGTACCACTGTATAGGTTGTATATACAAGAAGGCTCTAATTGCCATACTGCCCCCTGCTGGCAGTCAGAAGCTACACATGTAGTTTATCTCTTACATTTAAAAGAAGCTAGAAAGCCACACAGCCATGAAAGGTCAATGAGAATCTTTAAGTTCTTTAACTAAAATAGTGCCTCAATACCAATACCACAGAGCCTTGAAGGTCCATCGGGAATTATCTGGGGCATGGGGATCCTGGTCAGGGATCTGAAATAGAACATCCCCTGGTAGGGCTGTTGCTGATGCTTCTTATAACCCCACTGTTTAGATCATGCATATTTATTCTTTTATTCAAAAATTCTTTTCCCATTTTAAAGCCCTGAAACTAGAGAAGGTGATGTGAAAAGACCTGCTGATTCTACTGTTTCTACTCAGGGCCCTTACATAGAGCTTACGGTAGTGGAACCTGACTGTCCCCCAGTCAATGCCCCTCTTAGCAGGAAGCAGCCAGGTCAACCAAGGGTTTGAGAACCCTAATGGCAGTTAGGGAAGCACTACTTAGAGGGAATCAAGACCAGGAGATAGATAAACAGCACCCAGATGAGATAAAGTAAGCAAAATAAACCAGGGAATAATTAGAACACAAAAGGAAAGAGCCCTTTGCACACTAGAAAGCTAGAAGGAAGGAAAGCAGGAAAGAAGTTTTGTCCTGACATCAGAGGCCCAGCTGAAAACAAAACCCATTGTTTCAAATGGCAAGGACCTGGGTAAACCAAGCTGTACAGTGGGAAGCTGTGGGGCAGAGGAAGTCTGCTCCTCTTAATGTCAAAAGCCTACGCCAAAAGTGGTAACCGCATTGTTTCATCATCTCATTTTCACACACCAAAGTAGCCCAGCAAAAAATACACACTGTATAAACCCTGAACTTGTGTGCTTCCATCAGGGTCCCTCTCATAGTCAGAGCTTTTCTTTGTTCTTTCTAATAAACTATACTTGGTTCATTGCCCTCAACTTCGTTCTTTGTTGTCCTCAGAAGAAAAGCCCAGCAGAAAATTGGTTACAGTAGTAGCTTCTAATTACTGAGCACCTATCCTCTGTTTATTAAATGATTCTTGTTTTCTTTTTGTGCTTTTCCCCCAGTATTGGAGATTGAACCCAGAGCCTTGTGCATGATAAGTAAGCTCTCTACCACTGAGCTACATCCCCAACATGGTGGGGGGGATCATAAGTGGGTACTGGGAATTGATCCCAGGGTGTTCCCACTAAGCCATATCTCCTGCCCTTTTTTTATTACTATTTATTTATTTATTTATCTATTTTTATTTTCTCACTAAATTGCTAAGACTTGAATTGCTGAGATACTAAATTGCTGAGACTTGAATTTTTGACTCTCTTATCTCAGCCTCCAGGGTGTAGCTGGGATTATGAGCATGCACCACCAAGCTTGGTGAGAGGCTTTTGTTTTAAATTTAAACTGTTCTTGCCCAGGGCCCAACGGATGATATTAAAAATCAAAATAGAAAACTTTCCTCCTCTCTTCCCAGGCCCATGTTCCTTTCAGTGCACCAAACTGTCTCTTAGATCACCCTAGTCAGTGATTTGAGTTTTGTTAGGGCTTGAGAATCTATTTTTGCCTTGGAGAATGTGGCAGAAAAGAGAGAAGAGATGGGGAGTCTTCTCTGAAAACTTTTGAGTCAAGACAGGCGATGTCTGTAAGGGACAGAATGTGAAAAGACAGCAGCAGATTTTATTCATATGCTCAGAGAAGGGGAACTTGTATGATTTCAGCTAGTGATACAAAATGAGATAGACTAGCCCAAGAAGACATCCCCAGATAAAATTTTTTAAGTAGTCAGACGTACCTAAAACCTCAAAACATCATTATTCAAGATCACAATCAAGGTCATGAGAAAGAAAATAAAAGTCAGATAATGAAGAAAGCACAGGAGCTAGAGCAAAAGTGAAGAGGTATTCATGCAGAGCTTCCATTAATCCAAGATTCTGAGTCTCCTTACACCTCAGAACTGCTCAAGATTTATCCCACCTCCTGCTAATGCACAGAGACTGAGTAAACACAATGCAGACTCATAGAGAATAATAATTAGCCTACCTTTTGTTTCAGTTTTGTTTTTGTTGTTGTTGTTTTAATTTTATTTTAAAGAGGGTAAAATTAAACACAACGAAACAGAACAAAATGGAACATAAGAAAGCAATGTAAAAGACATAGATTTCAAAGCAAGACAACCAGAGAGCTTCATTATCTTATCATATTGTCTCTCGTTTTCTTCCAAATAGTTGTCCATATCTTCACATACAATGAATTCATACAAAACAAAATAGTATAAAACTGACAGAACAGGATGATGAAGGCATTTTAGGTCTTCAAGACCAGACAATAAGGAAGTCAACAATGAGGGTCAAAGTGTCTCTCATTCTCTTCAAAATAGCTGTCCATACCTTCACGTATGTTGAAACTAAACAAAACAAAACAAAACAGATTAAAATCACTCTGAACAAAAAATAATAGTATTGCTGGATTTCACATCATGACACTAACAGAATCAGCACTGGGTACTGTAGTGTCTCTTTTTCTTCAAAGTAGTTGTTCATTTCATCATGCATTATATAATCAGTTCTCATAAACTGTTCATAAGTTCTACGCATGCATGAGTCTCTACATGTATATATATATTCTTTCTGTATTGGAGGGGAAAAAACAAAGCAAGGCAAAACAAAACAAATTCCTAGAAAAATATGAAACAAAAAAGTCACATAAAACCACAATACAAGGTGATCTACAATGGTTACTATGATGTCTCTTGTTATCTTCAATAGAATTGTCTATATAATCAAGCATAGTATAATTGAACATAGCAGTACATAACAATATTAATAAAAATAAAACATTGGAAACATTGTAAGACATTAAAAGCAGGTAATAATCAAACCAGAGTGGGTATCCTAGTGAATCTTGACATCTTCAGTGTAGTTGTCTATACTCTCAGACTTGATACTATCAATCATAACAGATTTAAATAAAATCAGTCAATACAAAGCAGCAATTTAACAAGCCAGATTCAAATAAGATCAATCATAATAAGACAGTGTAAATTATACAGGGCTTCGGATTAAGTTAATAGGAAATTAAGGATGATTACCACAACATATCCTGCTATTTTGGGGAGAGCTGTCTTTGCCCTCAATTCTAGTACAAGTAGACAAACTGGAACAGAATATAATCCATCTAAACAGAGCAGTGAGAATAATGTGGATTTTAAATCTTAATACACTATTAACAATATCCTCTGCCTTCCTTTTTTAAACAATTCCTCCCCTTTCACTCCCACAGGGTGCACTGCACATTTTGGGTTCCACCAACTCCCTCAGTTTTTAGAGGGGGGAAGGGGACAACATGCTATTTACCTAAGTGGTTCTGAACCTTCTCACTCCTGGGCTTGATCTCAAGTTGTATTCCTTTACCTACAAAAGCCTCAAGGTTTTCCTTCCTTATAGCTTATTAGTTGTCTACTGTACAGAAGTATCATGTCTTTCCAACCTATCTGCAGGTGCTGGAGAAGTTGCCCCTATTTCTCTGTGGTTCCGTGTCACATAGAGCATTGTTTTCTCATCTTTGACTTTCAGTCCATAAATCTTCTTTCAGGTTAATTATATTTCCTATACAGAGCATCTCAATGGACCCTACCTCCTGATCTACTCTGCCTGTGTTTTTGTTAGTGTATTAAGGCCATCTATGTTAAAGATTATAGCCAACCTTCTCTGCCTCATTTCTGCTATGCTATTTTTTTGTCATTGGTTGCCCACTTTTTTCCTTCATTCCATTGTCTGCCTCGTTCATTGAGGCCTCTCTGCCACTGTTTCTGAAATCCTGGTATTTTTTTCTCTATATATAATGTCCTTCAGTACTTTTTGTAGGGTTGGATTGGTGGTCACAAACTCCCCCAGTTCCTCTTTGTCATGGAAGCATCTTGTTTCTCCATTAATTTTAAGAGACAGTTTTGCAGGGTACATCAGTCTGGGTTGGAGGTTATTTTCTTTCAGAGCTTGGAATACTTCACTCCAAACTCTTGAGAAGTCTGTCGTGATTTTGATGGGTTTTCCTTTATAGGTGATTTGCTTCTTTTCTCTGACAGCTTTTAATATTCTGTTCTTGTGATGAATTTCTGGGATCTTGATTATTATATGTCTGGGTGTAGATTTGTTTTGGTTGCAGCTGGCTGGAGTTCTGTAAGCCCCATACATCTGAATATCATTTCCTTTTCCTGTGTTTTGGAAGTTTTCCTTATTTCTATGAATAGCCTTTGTATTTCCTTTGTGTTTATCCCTGCTTCTTTACTTACATTTTTTATTCTTAAGTTATAGATCCTCTTGTCATCTTCTAGCCTTTGTATTGTTACTGCCTGTTTCCTTGTTATTTTTAAGAGATCTTTCCTTTCATGATCACAAATTGCAAACCTATCTTCAAGTTTTGTTAATCTGCCTCTAGTTTCTTTCAGGCAATTTTCTCAGCTTTCAATGGAGTTTTTAATTTCCTGGTAATCTCTTTGAATCTGTTTCATGTATTCTAGGGTTTTTTAATATTCTTCATCAAACGTGTCTCTCCTGTTTTGTGTTCCTCCATTCTTCCATCTGTGTCTTCTTGAGAGGTGCTTAGCATTTCTTTAATTAATATTCTTATATCTTGCTTTACTTGTATTAATATTTCAGTTTTGAGTTCCTCTATGTCATGAAGATATTTCTTCATGTGAGCTGATGCCATGTCCAATATTGCATGTTTGCTGCCCTCAATCTCTTCTGTATTTACCTCTCCTGGGAACTTTTTCTTATTTCTTTCTCTTGTCAAGTTTCTGGTTTCTTCCATACAGGTGTATGGTGGAGGTCCCAGCCCCTTTCCGTGTTGGTTATGGTTCTTCTGAAGCACGCTGGCTAGGGATTTCTGCCCTCTCCAGTTTGCTGTTGGTCATCAAGGTGCAAGCAGGGGCTGCATAGGTTGGCTCCTTCCCTCCGAGCCAGTCAACCAGCAAGGGCCTTTACCACATTAGTGTGTGCCTCGTGGGTGGAACCGGTTCAGCACAACTTTGAGGACAATTTTGTTCCTGGCTATTGGGTCCTGGCCAGGGGTGTAACCCAGCCCAAGCAGATCTCACCAATCTGCTCTGGGAAGGGAGCAACCAATGGAAGTCACTGCCATTCCTTGTTCAGGTTCATCCTGCACAATTCCAATATGTCGTCCAGTCAGTCGTCCCTTTCCCCATGGGAGGATCAAATTCTGAGTACTCACCATGGGTTAGTGCAGGTCTCCATGCTGGTTCTGTTCTCTGTTGGGCTCACCAGCCCCCAACTTCAATGGGACTGTGACTGCGGCCCTGGCAGTGAGAGCGCCTTGGCTGCAAATCTGAGCGGCAACAATGGTAGCAGTGAAACCATGAGTTTGAACAGCTCCTTTCTCTTTAGTTTCTTCCTGGGTTGAAAGGCTCCATCTCCCTCCATCTGGTCTTCTCCAGGATGTTTTATTCTGGCATCTGAGCTGTTTCTCTAAGGGAGGCTCTGTATTTTGCTGCTTACTCATTGCCATTTTAGCTCTGCCTTTTTTTTTTGAGACAGGGTCTCAATTTGTAGTGAAGACTGGCTTTGAACTCACTGTGTAACACAGGGTAGCCTCCAATTTAAAGTTATCCTCCTTCCGAAGCCTCCTGAGTGCTAGATTACAGGCATGTACCACCACATCCAGGTAAATCTTGATAAATCAAGAAGGCATTAATCCAAAAATAAA
>PVJX010032735.1:0-20235 GCA_004027295.1 Dolichotis patagonum
TATTGTTCTTTGAGGGATTCTATCTGTTTGCTTTGTTCCTCTAATTTTTTAGCTGTGTTTTCACTAGATGCATTCACTATTTCTTTCACTATTTTTATCAATTCTTCTTTTACCTGGGCAAGTATTTCTGATTTGAATTTCTCCATAGCTTTCCCTATTTGCATATTTATTTCATTTGATATCATTTCAGACATTTCAGCTGTATGGCTTCTTTTTTCTTCTATGTACACAGCTTCTAAGCTTTCTTGGGGAGGGCTAGGGCTTTTAGCCTGCCTTTTGGTCTTTCCTTTTGTCATTTTTCTATATTTCCTTGCTTTGAGTGGTGTTCTAAAGCTTTCTCTGCATGTGTGACGAATTACCTCTTGCACCCTCAGTTCCTGGAAGGGCAGTGGCTCCCCCACAGGCTCTTGGCTTCCTCACAGGGTCCTAACTCCCCTCTGTGGGCTCCTGGCTCCCTAAGTTGTAAGGCGAATGCTGGGTGTGGTCAACCCGGAGCCTGTGGAATCTCAGGCAGGCCAGGCTACCGTGCTTTGTCCCAGGCAGGTCTCCAGAAGTTTCCCTGTGAGTGAAGGGTGGGCCTACAGGTCCCAAAGTGTCAGGCCAAAATGCTGGTTTCTGCAAAGTTCCCGGTCCCAAACAGACCTGGCCAACATGCCAGTCTGCACAATATTCCCAATCCAATCAGCCCAGACCTCTCTGCGAGTCCCAGAGGTTCCCGGTACCAAAGAGTCAGGCCACGATGCTGGTCTCTGTGAGATTTACTGGGGGTGAAGGGCGGAGCTACGGGCCCAGACAGACCTGGTACAGATGCCAGTCTCAGGGCAGTTCACTGCGGATTAAGGGTGGGCCTACCAGTCCCAAACAGTTGCGCCGAGATGCTGGTCTGCGCAGACTTTCAATCCAAACAGCCCGGGCCACTCTGTGGGTCCCGGAGTTTCGGGTCCCACAGAGTCAGGCCGTGATGCTGGTCTCTGTCGGCTTCTGTTCTCATTGGACTCCAAATCACTATTTTTTCCCCTTGCCCAATAGGAATAATTTTACTACCAGTTCAATTTAGGGGCTATTCCCTGAAGCTGTTGTCAGTCCCTCTTACCCCTCTCCCACAATTGTAAATTATTCTTTCATTTGCTTCTCCTGAAATTTTTGAATGTCAAATATGTGTCTAGCTGTATTTTTTATTTTAAAGATAAAAATCACTAAAAACAATGACACAGAATTTCAAAGCAAGATAATAGGAGACTAACAATGGTTAATATGGTTAATATATTGCATGTTGTTATCTACAAAGTAGCTGCTCAGACTACAAAAGATGGACATGAAAAGTTGATCAAGCAATATAAGCATAAACCTTTCTTTTTTGGTGAACTAATCAAAATTATTAGTATGATTATCTTAGCAATCTTGTGTGTATACATACATTTTTTTCCTTTTCTCTTCCTTCTTTTTTCTTTTCCATCATTCCAGTAGTTTTTCCCTTTTGAGCAGTTTCTTCCCATCTCATAATATCTATTTTACATTTTGGATGTTATTTACCCTTTCAGTTTCTTACACTAGGGAGACAATATAATATTTACACAAGAGAGTCTGATTTATTTCATTTGTGAGTATGGTCTCAAGTTGTATCCATATACCTATGGAAAATACCCAGAAGGGGAATACCTGGGTTGAAGGGGACCTCTGATCCTAGTGTTTGAGAAATCTCCACACTGATTTCCAGAGTGGTTGTACCAGTCTTCACTCCAACCATTAGTGGAAAAGGGCTCCTTCCTGACAGTACCACCAGATTTGTCACTGGTTAATTTTTTGATCATAGCCATTCTTTCTGGGGTGAGATGGAATCTCAGTGTCATTTTAATTTGCTTTTCTCTAATGACCAATGATATTGAATATTTTTTTTCATTTTTTTATCTTTATGTATTTTTCAATTGTATTTCTTCATTTGAGAAGTATATATTCATCTCAGATGCCCATTTTTGAATGTATCTTTGCATCTGGTAGGCCTTCTATTCTTATATGTTCTAGATAGAAGTCCTTTGTCTGAGGGACAGTTGTATGAACATTTTTCCCTCCTCATGGGTTTTCTTTTCATTTTCTTGGTGATTTCTTTTGATGTGCAAAAACTTTATCATCCTGCCTGGCTGGTTTTCTATCAGTAATACATGCCTGTTATGTGTGGTTCTACAGTCAAGCCTGAGAATGGGCAGCTGGCCAACAGACGCCTCTTGATAGGTGCACTTTTATGTCTTTCTGAAAACAGTGCTCAACTGCATGAACTGAAAATATGTACCAATAAAATAAAAATTAAAGAATAAAGAAATTAGTGAATTTTTTAAAAGTTGTATAACAAGACATGTAATTATTTGATTATGATTGTTGTTTTAGATATTGAAATATAATTACTAATATTAAAAATCAAAGTAATTGAAAAAATCACAAGTTAAGTAGCCATGAAATTTTCTAAAAATGGTGATATACTCTAAGGAAGTAGCAAATATATTAAAAATAACAGATAGCCAAGACTTCCTCATCTTAGCTCACAGCACTGATTGGTTATCAACAAAGTGGAAAATTCCTGGTACTGATATGGATGAGAGTTACTTAAGTGTGTCCTCGTTCATGGGAAGCATTTTTCAACTTATAAGAAGAAGGGTAAGCTACGAAGCATATATGACAGACTTCCTTTTGTAGTGTATGAAAATCATAGTAGCTTGAGGAAAAACCTACTTTTAGATACCTCCATTTGTTATAGTGTGGGGAGGGCCAACAGAGCAGCAATGAAAGAAAGGCACTAGTGTCAAAAGAAGCAATCAAGAAGGACACAAGATCAGCATACACCCACAGAGACCCACTATAAAGGGAAAGTTCTCAGTGAGTTGTACTTTTAATACCTGTAATAAGATATTATTATGATTTATATATTTTAACATTGATGGAGTATGCATATATATATGCATATATAATATATGCATAATATATATAATATATATAATATATATATTATATATAATATATATAATATGCATATTATATATATGCATATATGTATATATATATATATACATATATATATATATATAATTCCAAGTGCTTAATAAGCAACTACTATGCATCAAAGAGTAAGCAGGATTTCTTATACCTCATTAAGGCCAATTTCTCAAAGTAACTGCATGCTTACTTTACATATGAAAGAATTAAATCAGAGTATGTCTTAGTAACTTATCTAGGTTATAGATACAGCAGGTCCTCATATCTAAATTTAAATGTTGTAGTCACCATTTCCTACCATAAGTGTAACTCAAAATATGTTTGCTGACTGAATACCCAGTATTGATCTATATTTATGTGCGATGAATTTTTTTCAGTACTGATGTTTTGTGGTAACATATTTTAATATATTTTTGCTTATATCAACTACATAAATTACCTATCCTATGAAATGAGACCAACTGCAGGAAAACCTAGATAAATTAATAAAAAATAATACAGCATAAAACAACTACAACAGTAGGGAAAGGAAAAGCTGATAATAGTTCGCTAGTGTCTAGACTAGTCTGGACATTAGTCTACTGGGATTCATTCAAAACTCGGTGGGTTTGGCTTGTTTCATTTTCTTTAATTTGTCTGATTGTTTTTCTGTGATTTACAACAAAAACAGTGGTGACTACAACAAAGATACATAAAATTATGATCATTACATGGGAATCTGAATTACTAGCTAATAATGAATTGATTAAATTGACTTCTTTTTGCTGATAAAGTATCTTTGAACCTGTGCATCCATTTTACTTTTTAGTTTGAAAGAGTAAACAAAACACCTTTTTCTGACCATTATTAGCAAAAGCCTACCTTATCAATAAGGTGTCTTAAAACCTCTCTTGAAATTTAGCATAGCATTCCAGTGTTTCCAGGACTAGCATTCTTTATGAGCTTTTTCTGTTTTCCTGGAGGATGGACTTCTATGAAAACTCACGGCCTGTGCCTGAGGCTTTGTTCACCAAATTCAAGCTTTAAAATTGGTGTCTGTGGTTGAGCCTAGTTTGGACAACTTTGCAACTTAGTGAGAATTTGCCTCAAAATAAAACACTTAAAAAGAAGGCAGGAGGGTGTCTGGAGAGGTGATTTAGTGTGAAAGCCTGTTTTCGGTCCCTAGTGCTGGGAAAAAAGAAGACAGATGACTTCATTCTAATTGTAGCATCTCTCAGTGTCGTGGCCTGAATTTCTCTATGCTTTAGGTCTTCTTTTACTGTTGCAACACATTGAAATACTCTCTGGTACTTTCTGGCTTTGAGTCCATCTTTTTTATTTCAACTGATATTAACCACAGTTGGCTTTGTCTTCTTTCTCTGCCATATAACAAACTAGACGTGTTTGTTCCCTGACTTTTCCTCTCTTACTGCTGTCTCTAGTTCTGCCATTGACTTTTTCCAGTCTTCTATATGATGAACTATGGCATATAAAGCATGCTTTTTCTTACATATGATCTTTTTATCTAGCAGTGCGCTTGGCAAAGAAGCAAACACTATTGCTAGCCTTCTCTAGTAAAGGAAGAAAGACATTTTGTGACATTTAAGCAAATTTTAATGAAACACATCACAATTATTTTTCTGCCTAACTAATATAAAAGATTTATATGAATGTGTATGGCAAAACACTGCCTTTCAGAACCATACCAAGTGGAGTTGGATTTGATACCAAGCAGAATATTCACAAACTTACTCAGACAATTGTCAAAGAAAGTTCTAGCCTGAACAAAACCAGTACTTACTGGGTCTTGTTATGATTTCTATCCAGATGCCCCCACCATCTCAAAGCCTCATGCAGTCATAGTCATAGATAGATTTTGGAGGTGACTGGATCTGGGTTATGCAATGCTTGGATTAAGATGTGATACTGGAATGAATGAAGTTTCACCCAGCTGTGATTACTACCCACCATAACTGTAAGTATCCCGGATGGAATATAAGGAACATAGAGAGGGCTGCTGCTGTCATTTTCTGCTTTGCTGACTTCTTGCCAAGAATATTTTTCCTCATGATGCTGTCAGGCCATTCTGCCTTGGAGCCAAATATAAACTGAAACCTCTACAAACTGTAAGCTACAATAAACATTTTCTCCTTTAACTTTGTGTCAAGCATTTTGAATCAGCAGTGAGAAAATTAAGTAAGACAGATTCCACAGTAATTAATTTGCCAGGCTACCCTAAACCTGTAGTTGTGAGAAGAAAAAAAGAGACACTGTTCTTAAATTTCATCTACATCTACTTTGTAATTGTAACAGAAAATGGTCCCCTCTCCCCCACCCCAGCCAGTATACTTCAGTTTCTTAGTTGCCAAGGTAATGGCTCCTGTTCCTATTCCGGTTTCTTGTCTCTCCTAGAAATGCCTGGTCACTGTGACGCATAGCTACTCACTGTGAAGCGCATTGTATAAAGCCATCCCCAATTGCCAAGTAATTCTACTTCTGTACGACTGCTTGTTTTGCCCATATAAGCTCTAGCCCATCAAAGATCAGGGTCTTATATTCTAGGAATGATCCCAATCAGCGCCCACTGATGTAAATAAATCTGCTTCTAAATCCTGGGTGCCATTTTGGTGTTTCTGCTTGCAGTTGCATAATGATTTAGATTATGATGGACTGAGAGAGGATTTTATGCAATGTTTCATTGCAGAGGACTGAGTTATGCTTGGTTACACTTAACCAAGATTGAGTAATAGTTTATTGTCAGCTCTAAAGCAAAGCTGTATAAGAGATGTTTCACGTATACTTTTCAAAGGGATTAATGTGTGTCTTCTTCAGTCTGGTGTTAGTGGGCCTGAGTTTGTTTCCTACTTGCCCAAGTAAAAATAAGAGATGAATTAGCTCTGCTACACAATGAGCAGGAACAGAGACAATTGTGTTCAGATCAGCTTTTACTCCACTTTGCCAATACTCCCTATGGATCGAATATTAGCAAATGAGAGAAAGAGGCAGATATGGACTATTTAAAGTTCTATCACCAGTAATCTCTCAAAGAGGTAAAGAGAGTCATATGGAAAATTAGATGCATTTAAAACAGATAGATACACAATAAAAGCACCAATAAAATCAGGGTCTAAGTAAGACTGACCTGCAAAGAGAGAGTATTGCATAGGTAATGGGTAGTGTGTTCAGTTCCTGAGGGGCATTTGAAGAAGCTGGGAAGCATCAAACAGAGTTCTTCTTTAAACATCTGCTCTGCATAAAGGTCATGAAACCAATTTGAAAAAACAAAATAACAACCTCATAATGCTCTTCTAACTGGTAATTTTATGTTTCACCTATGCCACAGTATTATCTGTTCAGTCAAACAGCAGTTTTAATGTCATTGCAAATATTTTAGTTGAGATTAATATTCTAATGGGTAGACCTTGCAAGAAGCAGGCAGTCTTCTTCACTGTATGCAGACCTTCTCCAATCAGTTGAAAGACTTAAGAGAGTGGCACTTGAGGTCCCCCCCCCAAAGTCAGGGACCTCAATTTCTGAATTATCTTTCAACTTAGACTGTGACATTCACTGTTCCATGGGTTTCCCACCTGCCAGATTTCCCAGGCTTCATAATCTTGAGAACCAATCATTTAAAATAAATTTCTTTCTCTCTATACTAATGTATTTTGTTAGTCCTATACTTCCGAGAACCTTGATTAACACAGCACTTAAAATGTATCCTTTCTTCATTTGATAATGGAGACATTAGAAATTTTGGTGAGTGAAGTGAGGTGAAGGAATTGAAGTATTAAAAATGGAAGCAGAACTACTTTGTTTTATCAACATTTCATTAAAGAATTTATTAGATAAATGAATGCATTTTACATTGCTTGCAATTAATACATGAACCTGAAAATATTTACAGGTCTTCTTGCTAGATTTTTACTAGATACATATAGAAAAACATCCATATCACAGTTTATCATAGTTTACATTTTCAGAAACTGGATACACACTTGTAAATAGCACCTAGAATAAGAAACTGAATATTAGCAAAACCAAGAATTAAAATTCAAGGGCAAAAACAGGCAAAATAAATTCATTTTTACCTACCACGAGAGATATACTTGTTTAATGAGAAGCTTATATGTATTGGTAACACTTTCTTCCAATGTTTTTTGTAAAGTAAAAGCACCAGATTTGTGTGTGCATATGATGTTTATGTATGTGTATCTGTGTGTGTGTGTGTGTGTGTGTTCATCAAAGGCTGTATTTAACTTGAAGATTCAGTTTTATTGTGCAGGTCTCTTCTGACAATATATGTATTCATATATACATATTCAAATTTGTAGCCTTCAAGAGAAATTCAAAGATCCTTTGTGAAAGGTTTTAATAAATGCACCCTTTTTATTAATAACTATCATTTTTATAAACAAATCAGAAAGCTATGTCCCCTCAGTGAAGCTACAAGCGATTAATAGAGCAATTCAATGAAAAAAAGTTAATTCTCCTATTTTTGTTAAATTGGTTTGATTGCTTGAATGCCTTGCTTTCAAGTATAATCTTTCTTTTTACTACTTAGGATTTAATAATTCTTCCTCATTGCTTTCTATGAGAATGATATAATAGTTAAAGTATGTACAAATCACATTTTCTAAGTACAGACCACTTTATAACCTATTATAAAAGAGTAGTAGGAGATACTTTGTATTGACAACTCCCTATAATTAATTGTTTTACCCAGGTGTGACTTGAAATCCCTAAAAACAAACTAAATTACATTCCTACAAATTCTCATGCTGCTTAGAAAATATTTTCTGATAAATTTCTGTATACCTTTAAAAACCTCAACCAAGTTCTGGATTATGTTTTCTCATTAAATTTAAGCCTTACAAATAAATAGGTGGCAAAAAATGAATCTGTAAATTGCCTATTAGTTAGCCTAGCTGCAGGCACACTGAGACATTCATTTAATATTGCTTGGTAATTTCAAGATGAAAATAAAAAGAAAATGAATAATATATAAGTCAGTAATTGGTAGCTTTAATATTTGTATAGAAAATAAATCAATTGAGTAATAAAACTAGTTAGCTTTTGTGAATTTTTATACAAATGTTTACTGGAAACTTTTATATTTTCCAGTCCATTTTCTATTACTATAATTACACCATTTTACAGATGAAGAAACAGGCTCAGTCAGATATTATAATTTCAGGCTTTCAGTGCTCTGTCCACAATATAATAAATAGGAACATTTTATTTTAATTATGTACAGCCATGATTGTTTCCATAGCAGCAGAATAGTGACAATACTTTCATCATAAAGAGTACAGGTTCATGGAAGGAAGAAACCAGCTCTTAACTTAAAACATTCAATTTGCCCATTTCTGTCTAAACTAATTATATTGTTTATAACTGTAACTTGAGAATCAAGCATCAGCATTACATAAATGTTGTTTTATTTATAAAATTCATTAAAAAGTGGAGAGGAAATATCCCCATGTAAAATTGGTCTTAGATGCAATACTCCATAATATTTTTTGTACTCAATAGAAATATTGTGGTACTCTCTGGATTAACTAGAAATGTGGATATGTACAATTAGAACCCTGACCTATAGACAAGATTTAATGCATCCTGTGAAACTTCCTTTCTTCCAATAATTCTGCATTTTGTCTGCTTCTTGAGGAGTATAGAACATCCTTTTTAAAACTAAGCAACTTTTAGCTAAGTTATAGCATGTCAAAAACTTGCAGTATCTCGTTGGAATTCTTTACTTAGGGGTTTCATTGCTTAGTACATGTCATAATGAAATGACATATTTTGCTAAATGGCGTGTTGCATTATCAAACAGAAAACAGTAAGATGAGAAATAATATAGCCAAGTAAAGTGATAGTCATAAAGTAGAGTAAATATATAAATATCCCCATGTATACTGCTTCAATTTGAGAAGGTTAGAAGTTTAATTAAGTGATCCAGCATGGTCCAGGGTCTTCAGTTTGTAACATTCTCAGCCTGAGCAAGAGGAGGCATGTAGATGGTGAGGGCTACACCCAGCCCAGGGGAGCAGCCTGCATACGATAAAAGGCAAATGGGAAGAGAATGATTGCTGGTTCTCCAGCAGAGCTCCAGTCTTTGCCTCCAGCTTGGACGTCATCTCCTGGCTTCTGGCACAGACTGTTTATCTTCCACCTGAGACTCTTCAGCCTGAGGCAGGCTCTTTAGCCTTCCATCCTAGATTCTTCAGTGTTCCATCACAGAGCCATTGACTTCCCGATATGGACTTGGATGGGACACTGTAATCAGCTCCAGCCCATGGACTGGTATCTTTAGCCTTCAGCGTGCAGACACCCTCTCCACACTCCCTCATCTGACTTTGTGGCTGATCATTGTAAGCCAGTCTTACACATTTTTATATCTTGTGTTATATTGGTTTCTCTAGTAAACTCTGACTGACACACCATCCTTAGGGAGGGCATCACACACAACTAGGACTGGGCAACCTTAATCCTACCCAGAACTATGCCAAACCAAGCAGTGGACTGATTTAGTAAGCAAACACCCTTAATCCCAGTATCACATACTCTAGATCCTATTATAAGTCCTATCTTGATTGAATGAGGTTTTGGGGGAATATCTAGACACAAACCATAACAATAGCATTATGAATAAAGAAACAACTCCCAAGAGAAACAACTCATCAATTGAGATGGTCAGAAAACTGCCTATCACCCAAAATGGACATATTCCATTGAAGCAGAATCAGTGGAAGCAACAAGAAAGGTTCTAAGATAAATATCATGGTTGTCTCTCATGCATAGGTTCTGTGGGGCTTAGGAAGATAGGAAAAGATAGAGGAATATTATTTTTAAGATCCATTCTTCCTCTTTTTCCACCCCACCTTTCTAGTGTCAATTTTTCAAAATTTAAATCACAAGTTAAAACTGTAACTTTAGATAATCAAAAATTAAAGAACTTTCTCTACCTCCAAACAAGATGAAGACAAACTTACAAAGTAAGAAGATACTCATTTCCTTAGCAACAGCTAATTTTATCACTATTATGCTTTATATATTGCATTCAAAACTGTTTTCTGAATCCTCCAGAGTCTTGTGAATTTTGAGCAAAGAGAATATAGCTACAAAAAAACCTTGTAGATTTTAAAGGATTCTGAAAACTTCCATTTAGTTCTTGTCTCATCAGTGTAGTACCCCTGGGAAGACCAAGTTTAATGGTTCTCTAACTAGGGTGTGTGTGAGCACCATCTGCAGAACTGAATGCAGTACAGATGGCTGAGCTGCATCCTGAGAACTTCTGGTTTCAGTTGATCCAACATTATGCTTTTCACAAACTTCTCAGCTGATGCAGATGCTTCTTGCTCACAGACTCCTTAAGTTAAAAACCTATTTCCACTCCTTTTTAGTACACCAAAATACTTGGTCTGTTTGATACAATAATATATTAAGACCTCATTTTTTGTGAGATGGAGAAAAAATGTCTAACAAAGGCCTATTATGAGACTTAGATTACTATATTTAAAATACTTAACACAGTGTTTGACAAATGATAATGCTTTGAAAAATTATTTCCCACTTTCTCTGTAGTCACATTCAAGTTTTTTTTGTATTTTATTTCAGTGAGTTTTAATATTTTCCTTCATTCCATTTTTAAGGAATCCTCATGACTAAAAAAATATGACTTCATGCTTTGGCAGGTACAGTAAACAAAACAACTTTTAATATCTTAAATGTAGTTTAAAAGATTGAAAATTAGAAAAATCAAGCCTACTCAGAGATTTTTAAACTTAGAATAAATGTTAACTGTAGACTACTGCATCATTTCAAAACTATTTCCTTCATTTTTCATATTCAAAAGGAAATAATTTTCCTTTTGAAAATTAAAAATATTTTCAATTTCATTATGAAGGATATTTAAACAACCAGAAAGGATTAGTCAGATATATTAGTGAGTAATCACAGAAGAAAGTTTCTTTTAAGACTTTATACAAAGCTATATTTTTAAATTGTTATTTTAAAATAAATAATGCAAGTTTATTTGGAATAAGAAAAAATATACACCAAAAATTTCTACTCATTGATGACCTATGATTTATGTATATATTGATATTTTTTGATATGTGAAAGTATTTTGAGATAATGAAAATAAGACATACGCTTTTTTGAAGGTCTGATGACAATTAAAGGACACAATTTCAGAAAATGTCAGATTTATCAGGAAGTTATAAGAATATGTTGTATAATTCCAATTAAATTCAGACATAGATGCTCACTGATTTGGTTATATTTGGATACAGAGCTAAGCAGTATTCGTGAGACTTGAATGAATCAAGTAGAATTCCATCATGTTCTTCACAAGTCACACTTATTATGCATCCTTTAGAATCCCAATTTAAATTTTAAGATAGGTAAATTAAAGATAATTTATAAAACAACTTGAGTATAGAACTCTAAATTCTAGATTTTACTACTTTTCTTAATATTTACAAGATATTCAATTGTTTATAATCTTTATTGAATTATACCTATTTGGATTTTGAGGGTCATTCAAATGAGAGCTCATATGAACTAAATATTTTCACATTACTATTACATGGTAATTTATTAAATTATGTCCTCCCCAAGAACAAGTATAGTTGGAAAGAAAAACAGTCACAGAATAAACAAAAGTGACTAAAATTGCTACTAAGTAATTATTACTCAGTTGCAGGTAAAAATTGCAAAGGCTTCCCAAAGAGAATCTTGGCAGTTATGAACAACTAGGATATGAGCATAAAACAAAAGAACATTCACCAAATAAGTGCATTTATGAAACAAGGAAATATTAGTTCAGTTACTAAATAAGAATATGATGTATACTTATACTACCTACATGTACACATAATATGGATATGCATTTTACATATAAATACATACATATATTCATAAGTATTTCTTGATTTAGCAATTGAGATGCATCCTGAAAAACTCATCTTTTTTTTAATTTTAAAGAAAATTAAACCAAACAATAGAAAACAGAATAAAACCAATCAAAATAAAATAATGAAAGTGATACAGAACTTTAAAACAAGATAATAGGAAATCAATAGTGGTTGCTATAATGCCTCTTGTTATTTTCAAAATAGTTGCCTATTCCATTGGACATAATAAAATCAAGCAAAATGAATTAGAATAAAAGTAATAAAAAATGAAAGTAAAGTGATGCAGTACTTCAAAACAAGATAGTAGGAATTCAACAATAGCTACCATGATATATGTTGTATCATATCATATCATCAGAGATAGCAGAATCAAAACAAAACAAAACAAAGCAGAACTGAACAAAACAATGAAAATGATACAGGACTTCAAAACAAGGAAATCAGCAATGTCTAAGATAACATATTTTGTTATCCTCAAAATAGCTACTAGTACCATCAGACATAATAAAATAAAAAAAAAAAACAGAATAAAACCAAACAAACAAAACAGTGAAAATGATGCAGTACTTCAACACAAGATGATAGCAATTAACAGAGGCTACTACCTTCTCTTTCTAGATGTTTCCTCCCATTTCACTTTCACAATATCTCTCATACACTTTGGAACCTGTTAACCCCCTTTGGTTTTTTAAGAGTAGGGAGCCAACATCATGTTCACCAATGTGAGTCCGAACAATTTCAACCAAGCCCATGATCTCCGGTTATATCCAAGAGCCTTGAGATTATTCTTCTTTATAGCTTAGTAGCTTCCTATTGTTTAAAAATACTACATTTTTTTTATCTTTTTTGCATTGATGGGCAAGTTACTCCTGCTTTTCTAAGATTGTTTTCTCTCCTTTGACTTTTAGTCTATGAAATTCCTTTCAAGTTAAATGTGTTCCTTGTATATACTCTATAGATATTGTTTGTTGATCCACTCTGACTCTGTTTCTCTTTATTGGTGGATCAGGGCCATCTGCATTGATGGTTATGACCGGTCTGCACTAACTCATCTCTGCCATTGTACTTTCCCACTATTGGCTCCCTACTTTTTTCCCCTGATTAATTGCTTGTCATGCTCAATGATACCTCTCTGCTGCTGTTCTTGGAGCTGTGGTCATTTTTATGTCTCTCAAGAGTAACTTTCAGTACTCTTTGTAGAGTTGTTTTGGTGCTCATGAATATTTTCAGTTGTTCTTTGTGTGGAAGTATCTTACTTGTTTAATTTTGAAAGATAGTTTTGTAGGTATATCAATCTGGACTGCAAATTTTTTTTTCAGGACTTCAAATATTTCTCTATAGGCTCTCTTGACTTGATAGTTTGTATTGAGAAGTCTGCCATGATTCTCTGATTAGTTTCACTATATAGGTGTTCTGTTTCTTTAACAAGTTTTACTATTCTATTCTTCAACTTAAAAAGAAGAAGAAAAAAATAAGTACCACAAAATTTTAAAGTATATCAATCAGGGATAAAAATGGTACATACATTGCACATTGCCATCCCCAAGTGATTCACCCAGGTATCTGCCTTCAGTTGTGCAAAAAGTACCAGTACAACTCTTTCTCTTCAGTGAACTCAGAGAAAGCAGCAATATAACTACCTTGACTATTTTTATGTCCATATACATACAAATATACATGTTTTTTCTTTCATTTTGTCAAAATTTAATGAGACAATATAATGTTTACACATGTGTGTCTTATTAATTTCACTGAGTATGTTTTCAAAGTGCATCCTTTACCTATAAAAGTGTCCAGTTGATCTTTCTTTATAACTGAGTAGTATTCCACTGTACAAAAATACCACATCTTTTTTATCCATTCCTCAGTCAATGGGCATTTAGGTTGGTTTCAAGATCTGACTATTATAAACTGTGCTGCTATATCATTGTGATATGATGGTGCACATATATCACTGTGCTATGATGTTTTTAATTCTTTTGGGCAGATACCCAGAAGGGGAACAACTGGGTTGAATGGAAGCTCCAATCCTAGCTTTTGAGCAATCTCCACACTGATTTCCACAGTGATTTCACCAGTCTGCATTCCCACAAACAGTGAAGGAGGGTTTCTTTTCCCCCACAGCCCCTCTAGCATTTGTTACTGGTTGATTTCTTGATACTAGCCATTCTTTCTGGGGTGAGGTGAAATCTCAGTGTTGTTTTAGTTTGCATCTCTTGAATGACCAGTTATGTTGAACATTTTTTCACATATTTACTTGCTGTTTGTATTTCTTCTGTTTGTAGAAGTGTGCATTCAGCTTAAATGCTCATTTTTGGATTGGGTCTTTAAATTTGGGAGGACTGATTTCTTTGAGTTCTTTATATGTTCTTGATAGTAATCCTTTGTCTGAAGAACAGGTAAAAATTTTCGCCCACATTGTGGGCTGTCTCTTCACTCTTTTGGTGGTTTCTCTTGCTGTGTAAACATTTTTCAGTAAGGTAAGATCTCATTTATTGATTCTCTGTGATATTTCCTGTGCAATCTGGTTTTGTTCATAAAGTCTTGGCCTACACCAATGTTCTCAAGAGTTGTACTTATTCTGTCTTCCACAGATTTAATGCTTATTTTAACATTAAGATGAGTGGTCCATTCTCATTTCATATGGTGAAAAAGATGGTTCCAGTTTTAATCTTTGGCGAGTGTAGAGCCAGTTTTTCCAGCACCATTCATTAAAGAGGCTATCTTTCTTCCAGTGAATGTGTTTGGCACTTTTGTCAAAGATAATGCAGTTTACTGTGTCTGAAGTTGTTTCTGCATCTTCTGATCTATGCCATTGATCTTTAGATCTTTTTTTGCCAGTACCACACTGTTTCTATCACAGCAGCTTTAGAGTATAATTTCAAGTCAGGGATTGTGATGTCTCCTCTCTTGTTTTTGTTGCCCAGGGTTACTTTTGTTATTCTAGGTCTTTTCTGGTTCCACATGAATTTTCGGATTGTTTTCTCTAATTCTGTAAGATACGCTATTGGAGTTTTGACTGGGATTGCATTGAATCTGTATAATAGTTTGTGAAGTCTGACCATTTTCACTATATTGGTTCTTCCTACCCAAGAGCATAGGATATCTCTACATTTTCTAATATCTTCTTCAATTTCCTTTTTTTTTTTTAGAATACTGTAGATTTTAATGTAGAGGTCTTTTATATCTTTCATTAGAATGATTCCTAGGTATTTCATTATTTTGATATTATTATAAAAGATATTGTTTCCCTGATTTATCCCTCAGTGAGATTGTTAGTCATGTACAAGAAGGCTATTGATTTTTGAGTGTTGACTTTGTAACTAGCTATATTACTGAATTTGCTCATTCAATCTAGATGTATTTTGGTGGAATTTTTCATGTCTTGTAAGTAGAGTATCATGTGATCTGCAAATAATGATAGTTTAACTTCTCCCTTTCCTATTTTTATTCCTTTTATTATTTTTCTCTTGTCTAATTGCTCCTACTAAAATTCTCAGGACTATATGGAATAGGAGTGGAGACAGTGGATATCCTTCTCTTGTTCCTGATTTTAATGTGAAAGCTTTCTGATTTTGCCCATTTAGTATGATGTTGGTTTGTCATTGATGGTCTTTATTGGATTGACATAAAGACCATCTACTCCAATTTTCTGTAGTTTTTTTATCGTGCATGGGTGCTTCACTTTGTCAAAAGCTTTTTCTGCATCTACTGAGATGATCATATGATTTTTGTCTTTGGCTCTTGCTCATATGGTGTTTATGGATTTAGGACTTATGGATTTAGGTATGTTGAACCATCCTTGCATCCTTGGGATGAGTAACACTTGATGATGGTTTATAATCTTTTTAAAAATTTGCTGCAGTCTGTTTGCCAATATCTTACTGAGGGTTTTTGCATTGATGTTCTTTAGGAAGATAGGCCAGTAATTTTCTTTCTTAGTTGGACTCTTCTCTGGTTTTCAAATCAAAGTAATGTTTGCTTCCAAGAATGAATTTGGGGGTATTGCTTCCCTTTCCATTTCATTAAAGAATTGGAGAAGTAGCAGGGTTAGGTCTTCATAAATTTCTTGTAGAAATCAGCAGTCAATCCATCAGGGCTTGGGTTTTTATTTGTTAATAAGTTTTTAATTACATCTTTGATTTTACTTATTGATGTTGGATCATTTACGATTTTTATATCTTCTTGATTCAGCTTTCATAATTCATATGTATCTAGCAACCTTTCACTTTCTTTGTTTTCCATCTTATTAGAATACAAGTTTTCAAAGTAGATGTAGATGATTTTCTAGATTTCAGCAGGGTCTGTTGTGATTTCACTATTTTGATTCCTAATTGCTTGTATCTGAGTTCTTTCTTTCTTTCTTTCTTTCTTTCTTCCTTCCTTCCTTCCTTCCTTCCTTCCTTCCTTCCTTCCTTCCTTCCTTCCTTCCTTGATATGGCTTGCTAAAGGTTTGTCAGTTTTATTTAATCTTTCAAAGAACCAGCCTTTTGATTCATTGATTCTTTGCATTGTTTTTAGGTCTGCAGTATGTTAATTTCTGCTCTGATCTTCATAATTTCCTCCCTGGTATGTGCTTTTTGGTTTAGCCTGCTCTTCTTTTCCTAGAAACTTGGGGTTCAGTCTTAAGTTGTTTATAGGCACTTGCTCTGTTTTCCTAATATGGGTTTTTGCTGCTATGACGTTCCCTCTTAAAACTGCTTTCATTGTGTCCCACAAGTTCCAGTGTGTTGTATTGTCATTATCATTCTACTATAAAAACTATCTAATTTCTTCTTTAATTTCATCTGTGACCCATTGGTTGTTCAGTAGCATTTGTTTGTGAAGTTCTTATGGTTTCCTTTGGCACGGATTTCCAATTTCTTTTCACTGTAGTCTGATAGTATTCATGGCATAATTAAACTTCCTTTACATTTACTTCAGCATGTTCTATGAGCCAGTATATGGTCTGTTTTGGAGAGTGTCCTGTATACAGCTAAGAAGAATGTGTATTCTGATGTTGTGGGGTGGAACACTATATAGACATCTACAAAGCCCATCTGCTCAAAAGTTTGATTTAGGTCTAGTGTTTCATTATTGATTTTTTGCCTAGTTGATCTGTCTTTTTGTGACAGTGGGGTATTGAAGTCTCCCAATGCAATTGTACTTGGGCTTACATGATCTTTCATGCCAATTATTAATTGTTTTATAGAGCTGGGTGCACTGGCATTTGCTGCATATATATTTATGTGTGTTATTTCTTCCTCTTGGATTGTTCCTTTTACAAGTATGTAATGACCTTTTTTATATCTCTTAATCAGTCTTGGCTTGAAATTCATTTTGTCTGCAAATAGAATAGCTACCCCTGCTTTTATCTGGATTCCTTTTGCATGGTGTGTAGTTTTTCATCCTTTGACTTTCAGTCTATGAATTTTGTTTCTAATTAAATGTGTTTCTTGTATGCAGTATATTGTTGAATACTCTTGATCCTTCTGCCAGCCTGTGTCTTTTGGCTGGTGAATTAAGACAATTAACATTGATGGCTAAAACTGATATGCATTGAATTATCTTTGTCATATCACTGTCCTTTAGTTGGCTCCCTCCTTTATTTTCCTTCCCTCTAATTGTTTGCCTCTCCTGGAGGATTCCTTCTGTTAGGGATCATAGAGCTATAGTCCTTATTATCTCTTTATAGAATGTCCTTCAGAACATGTTGGAATGCTAGTTCAATGGCCATGCATTTCCTCAAATGTCCTTTGCATGGAAGTATCATTTCTCCATGAATTTTGAAAGGTAGTTTTGCAGGATACATCAATCTTGGTTGAAAGTTGCTTTCCTTTAGAACTTGGAGTACTTCATTCCAAGCTCTTCTTGACTTGAGTATTTATGCTGAGAAGTTAGCTGTAAATCTGATGATCTTTCCTTTTTTATGGGATTTGTTTCTTTTCCTAACAGCTCTTAAGATTCTATACTTGTGTTGAATTTCTGGAATTTTGACTATGATATGCCTGGCTGTAGATGTTTTTAGATCATTGAATAATTGGTATTCTATATACCTCACTTATTTGTATGTCAAATTCTTTTTCTATACCAGGAAAGTTTTCTATTATGATGTCTGTGAATGTGTTTTTAATGTCATTTGTGCTATCTCTTGCTTGTTCATTCTCCAGTTAATCTTAAGTTATTCTTTGTATCATCAATCAGCTGCTGGATTGATTTCTTATAGTCTCTTGCTAGTTGTGAGAAGTGTGTCTGTTCCTTATCACTAACTGTAAGCCTGTATTCAATATATGAGATCCTGCCCTCACATTGGCCTACTCTGCTTTGAATACTTTCAATGGATTTTTTATTCTCCTGGATATCTGCTTGAATCTGCATTATGGATTCAACTTATCTCCTATGCTGTGCTTCCATAATTTGCTTAAGCTGGTATATATATATATATATATATATATATATATATATATATATATATATATCTGTGTCTGCTCTAAAATTGCTAAGCATGATGTGTATTTTGGTGATCTCTGTAATTATTTGAGATATTATTTCTGATTTCATTTTTCCAGAGCCTCATTCAATTGCTTTGTTGTCATCACTTTGGAGGTATCTGGTGGGGACTTTCTCTTGCTTTCCCTCATTGTCTCCTGGGTTTGCCTTTGGTGAACTGAATGTCTGGGGTTGTATCTTGTTTAGGTGTCGTCTCTTTTCTTTTCTTTTTGAGTTTAATTTCTGGGGTGATACCTGTAAGTTGCCGGTGGTGGGTTGCTTTATTGGTGGTATTTAGCATACTTAGGTTTTGAGGTTACTTCCATGTGTAGCTGTTGGATGTTCTGGCCACTTCAGTTTGTTGCAGGTGAGAAGATGTTGCTCGTTTGGCCTACTCCCTGTTTTTTGGCTCTGTGCTACAGTATTTCCTTCTTGTCTTCCTCATGATGCTACATTCCAGCATCTAGATGGTGACTCTCCAAGAGGCTGTTTTCTCTGCTGCTGACTGCTCCACCATCTTCCAGGAAGTCTCTTTTAATTTTAATCTATGTCCTCTTTAGATATGATCAGCAATTCTTTCATTATGTTTGCCATTTCTTTTTTTTACATGAGATATAATTTCTGATATGATTACTTTTCCAGTCTCATGAAGTTGTATCTTGAGTTCAGTAGATATTATTTCAGAAATTTCATGTGTGTTACTTCCAATTTCTTCTATGTCTCATGGAATTGTTCTGTGTGAGTTGGAAATCTGAGGCTGCATTTCACTCAAGTGTCTTGACATTTTGCTGGGTTCCGCTGGATGAGCCACTAGTGGGGTCCCAGGTGTTTTATACATTGGCTGTCAGTCTTTGTTTTAGGTGAATGGGACAGGCACCTGGGTTTCTTCAAATCCAGGTTCCCAGGTGTTCAGTGGGGCATGGGGTTGTCCTCTCCAAATCCGTGGGGCTACACTGAGGCTTCCTCATGGGCAGCAAGCACACAGGTGTGTGTGTGTGTTACTGCTTCTCCCAGCACATGCAGACTCTGATAATGTCTCTAGTTTTATAAACAATCATTTTTAATGTAGTTTTAATTATATTTACCTCAATTGTTTCAAAATTATATAATGTTTATCTAGTTTCCATATCAATTGCCAGTGATTCTTCATTCTTGAAAATTTGCTTTTATTCATCTCTTAGTGGGTTTACTGTCCTCGGTTTAAATATCATTGTGTGTCTTTTTATCATTAATTAAGTTTTTTGATGCAGTTTAGGGAGAAGTAGTGATCATATTGACCATGTGGAACTTGTACCCATGTTTGATATGCCCTGATTCTTACATTTTTTTCATTTCCTCCTCTCCTTTCTGTACCACTTTCCCTTTGTACTTTTTTTTAATTTTTATTTTTTTATTTTTAATTTTATTTTTTTATTATTTGAAAGAGAATAAAACAAAAGGGGGCAGTACAGAGCAGATCAGAACAGGACAACATAGGCAACACAGTACTTTACATTAAGTCAACTGGACATCAACAGTAGCTAACACCATATCTCTTACTCTGCTATAGTTGAGCATAGTTTCAAATACAATAATATCAAACATAACACAATAGTATAAAGCCATGCAGAGAGTGAAAGAATTCCAGGGCTTTCTGAACTGAATAACAGAAAATGATCAATGGGTACTATAATATCTCATTTTTGATAAAAAGAAAAAAATTTGTCTGAACTATCACACATATTCAAATTCCAATAAGACACAATGTGGTAGACAGAACCAATGGTAGTAGAACAAAAAAAGCCTGGTAGGACTTCTAAGAATGATAATATTAAATCAGCAATAGGTGTCATAATGTTTTCTTTAAAACAGCTGTTCATATCATCATGTATGATATAGTCAAACA
>PVJX010032736.1:0-20210 GCA_004027295.1 Dolichotis patagonum
ATTACTTGACAAATTACATACTGACTTCTTGGAAATAGTTGTTCAAATTACAAAATTAAAACATTTAAAGTAGACATTCAAACAACGAAACTGTTAACAGTTCTGCTCCATGATCTGACTAAAACAGCAATATGGTCATCCATGTTACCCACTCAAATATACATGCAATTATATCAAAAGGGTAAAATTAAACACAACAAAACAGAACAAAGTGGATCACAAGAAAGCAATGTAAGAGATATAAATTTCAAAACTAGACAACTGGAGATATTCACTCTGTATCATATTGACTCTTGTTTTCTTCCAAATGGTTGTCCATATGGTCACATACAGGGAATTCACATGAAACAACATAGTATGGAATTGATCTGAGCAGGACGAGGAGGGCATTTCAGGTCTTCAAGACCAGATATTAGGGAAGCCAAGAATGGCTGTCATAGTATCTCTCATTCTCCTCGAAACAGCTGTCCATACCTTCATATGTGTTGTACTTAAACAAGACAAAGCAAGCTAAAATCACTTTGAACAAATGTGATACTTTTGCTGGACTTCACATCATGACATTATGGAATCATCACTGGGAATTGTAATGTCTCTTTTTCTTTAAAGTAGTTGTTCATTTCAACATGTGTTATATAGTTGGTTCTTGTAAATTGTTTATAAACTCTACACATGCATGAGTCTCTACATGTATATCTATCATGTTCTGTATGTTGTAAACAAAACAAAGCAAGATAAAACAATTCCTAGAAAAGCATGAGGCAAAAAAAGTCACATAAAAATGCAATACTAGGTGATCTACAATGGTTACCATGATGTCTCAGCAGTATATAACAACATTAATAAAAACGAAGCATTGGAGACATTATAAGACTTCAAAAGCAAGTAATAATCAAACCAGAGTGGGTATCTTAGTGAATCTTGTCATCTTCAGTGTAGTTGCCTATACTCTTAGACTTGATGACAGATTTAAATAAAATCAGTCAATACAAAGTAGCAATCTAATGAACCAAATTCAAATAAGATCAGTCATAATAAGACAGTATATGTTATAAATGGGTTCAGATTAAGTTGATAGGAAAATTGGGGATGATTACCATAATATGTCCTCTTATTTTTGGGATAGCTGACCATGTCCTCAAGTCTAGCGCAAGTAGACAAACTGGAACAGCACGTAATCCATCCAAGCAGAGTGGTGAGAATAATGTAAATTTTAAATTTTGTTACTCAATTAACAATATCCTCTGCCTCCCTTTTTTAGACAATTCCTCCCCTTTCACTTCCATGGGGTGCACTGCTTGTTTTGGGTCCCACTGCCTCCCTATATAGATCATCTCAATGGACCCTATCTCCTGATCTACTCTGCCTGTTTTTCTCTCTGTTAATATTGCAAGACCATCTATACTAGAGATTACAGCCAATCTTCTCTGCCTTATTTCCTCTATTCTCTTTTTCTGCCATTGGTTGTCTATTTTTCTGTTCCACTCCACTATCTGCCCTATTCACTGAAGCCTCTCTGACACTGTTCCTGAAATGCTCATATTCTTGTTCTCTCTCCCTAGAAAGTCCTTCAGTATTTTTTGTAGGGTTGGACTGGTGGTCACAAATTCTCCTAGTTCCTCTTTGTCATGGAAGCATCTTGTTTCTCCATTAATTTCTAGAGAAAGCTTTACAGGATACATCAATCTGGGCTGGAGACTGTTCTCCTTCAGGGCTTGAATTACTTCACTCCAAGCTCTTCTTGACCTGATGGTCCATGTCGAGAAGTCTGCCATGATTTTGATGGGTTTTCCTTTATAGGTGATCTGTTTCTTTTCTCTGATGGCTTTTAATATTCTGTTCTTATCTTGAATTTCTGGGATCTTGATTATTATGTGTCTGGGTGTAGCTCTGTTTTGGTTGTAGGTGGCTGGAGTTTTGTATGCTTCATACCTCTGCATATCATTTCTTTTTTCTATGCTTGGGAAATTTTCCTTAATAATTTCTGTGAATAGCCTTTGTGATTTCTCTGTTTTGATTCCTGCTTCTTCATTCACATGCTTTATTCTTAAGTTATGGATCCTCTTGTCATCTTCCAGTCTTTGTATCTTTACTGCCTTCTCTATTGTTGTTTTTAAGAGATCTTCCCTTTCATGATCACACATTGCAAGCCTGTGTTCGATTTTTGATAGTCTATCTCTGGTTTCTTTCAAGCAGTTTTGCCAGCTTTCTATGGAGTCTTTAGTTTCCTATTAATCTCTTTGAATCTACTTCATGAATTCTAGGTTTTTTCTGTATTCTTCATTAAATTTTTCTGTCCTTTTGTGTTCCTCCATTCTTCTGTCTGTGTCTTCTTGAGAGGTTCCCAGCCTTTCTTTTATTAATCTACTTATCTCTTGTTAAATTTGAATTAATATTTCAGTTTTGGTCCCGCTTAGGAGGTCCTGAAGGTATCTCTTTATGTCCGCTAATGCTGTGTTTGATGTTGCATTTTTGCTGCCCTCAATATCTTTTTTATTTACTTCTCCTGGATCAATGTTCTCAGAGTTGGGTGCTGGAATTTTTTTCTTATTTCTCCCTTTTGTCATGTTTTTGGTTCCTTCCACACAAATGTACAGTGTAATTCCCAGACCCTTTTCTTGTTGGTTAAGGCTCCTCTAGAGGGTGCAGGATAGGAGCTTTTGCCCTCTTCAGTAGATTATCAGAGACTAAAGTTCATGCACAGGCAGTGTGCACTGGCTCCTCCCCTCCAGGCCACTCAACCTTTGCTGGTCTTCACTGCATCAGTGTGTGCCAATCTCAGGGAATTAATTTGTAGACACTTACTGGGTCCCAGCCAGGGGCATGGCCTAGTCCAAGCAGATTCCACCAATCTGCTTGATGAGGGGAGCAACCAACTGAAGCCACTTCCTTATGGAGTTAGGGCTCTCCTACCCAAATCCAACATGTCATCCAGTCGGTTTCCCCTTTCCCATGGGAGAGTCTTTTTCCCATCACTCACTGCATGTTGATGCCAGTCCCCAAAAACTGCTGGGTTCCCTGACCTCTGACTTCAGCATGGCTGCGGTGTGAATTCACAGTGCCTCTGGGTGGGTCGTGTACAGGGCTGGTCCAGGTGAGCCACACACTGGGCTGTTCAGCTCCATGCTCAGGCGGCTCAAGCCAGTCTTGGTGTGGATCACTTGGTCAGGTCTCTGGCAGTGATTCAGGTGGCTCGAGGAGGGCACCATGCTTGCTGATTTTATCTTCTCTTATGGTAGCCACAGGACCTCATATTCGAGTGGTTTTTTGCACTTTAGTTTCATTGTGGGTTATGGGAGTCCATCTCTCTCTGTGTGGGTCTCTCCAGCGTGTTTTATTCTGGCATTTTAGCTGTCTCTCTCAGAGGGGGTCCCTCTCCTGCTACCTACCGGTCTGCCATCTTTGGACTACCACCATTTGCTAGTTTCTCAAGATGAATATAATCTTTATGTGTAGCAACCACATACTAAAAAATTTTGAAATGATAAAAGGATCTGGTTTCATAATTTGGGAGGCCCAGTGCATAAAGAAAATTACAGGAATCCACATTCAAAAACCAAGAAAAAGTATCATTAAGAGTACTAACCTAGTCTGTTTTATGCTGCCATGACAATATACTTGAGAGACTGCGTCATTTAGAAAGAATATAAATTTACATTTTACAATTTTGAAGGCTGAATGTTCAAGATCAAGATGGAGAGAGGCTCAGTGTCTAATGAGTGTACTGTTCCAGCATCCAACAGTGCCTTGGTGCTGTGTTCTTTGGTGGAATAGCATCCCCTCACGTGGTGGAAGGGACCAATGTGCCAAAAATGGTTGAACATCTTGATCTTTGGAAAAGACACCTAATTCCACATATGAGGGTATCAACCAATGGTTCCACCTCCCAATGCATTGGAGGCTCCACCTCCCAAAGGCTCTACTTGCCCATGCATTGTGGGTTCCACCTTCTAAAACGTTCTCCTTCCCAAAGGCTCCCACTACCCAGTGCACCTGAGATTAAATTTTGACATGAAGTTTTGAAGAAACATAAACATTCAAACCATAGAAGTCACTAAAACATAAAGCTTTTTGCTTTCTTCCATGTGGTCTCTTTAGTTATGGTGTGTATAGACCACTTAATGTGTCTCTAAAGAAAAATGTCCCAAGGGAAGGAGTAGAGCCCAGGTGCATTTTGTGTAGAAAATTTGAAAACTAAACCCAACTCATAATGAGCTGGATTTTTATTCTTTCTAAAAAGTTTTAAGACTGACAGTGGCAGAACTGTCGCCAAAATAACCTCTTAGTTCATTTTTTAAACAATGCCTGCATTTACTGTTGAGTATTGATTCTACCTTTTTCATTTTCAAGTTCATGTGCTTCTTCAACTCATCCTTCAATATCTGTTGCATTCTGATGGAATTTGAGCAGTCCACCCCTAATGTGTATGTACTCAAGGTCATGCTTTCCATTCCATACATAATTGAATAGCAAGATACTAATATCCTGAAGCAGATTTGTGTTGTTCTGTCTACCTGTGGTCATATGTGTCCCTAAATCTGAACAGTATATCTGAACATAACAATAACACAACAGCATAGTGACTGGCAGGATTGGAAGCAAGGCTTTGTGTTGAGAAATGTGGGAGCCTCTGGAATCAATGGAATCTCCAAGCCAACCCTGGGAAATGAGCAGAAGTGAGGAGGATTCAGGAGGATGCAAGGATATAGGGAGCACAGGTGCAGGTGAAACTTCTGCTCATAAACTTCCAACTGGGCTTTAGCTGCTGTCTTGCATGAAAAACCCTTGTCTGTTCCTTGTCTGGCTGAAGATCTTGATTGAGCGCACTTTTTCCATTTCCATGACATGGGCCAGAATCAAACCATTTCAAGGGAGGACTAAAAGGAAAGTCCTCAAAATACCAGCTGGACTTTAAAACTTCACATCTACACTGGGATTGGTAGCACATACCTGTAATCTTAGCACTTGGGAAGTTGAGGCAAGAGGACTACTAGATGCACAAAACTGGCTGGGCCCACATAATGAGTTCAAGACCAGCTTAAACTCTGTAGCAAGACTCTGTCCTCCCCAGAAACCCAACAAATAAAAACAAATAAAACTTGACTTCTAGATCTACTTCTGAGATGGAAAGGACCTGACCTTTGTTTTCTTATATGATGTGAGGAGGATGGAAATGAAGAAAGAAAATGCAAGAGTATATATTGAGAATTTCACATTTATCCATATTAAATTATAATGAGATTCTTTGGAGGTCTGTATCATTTTTCCTATTTTTCAGCAGAAACTTTGAGGTCCACAGGACTCAAATTGGATTACTCATGACTTCATTTAGGGTGGCTTTGCCATAACTATCAGAAGTTAGTGGTAGTTAATTTAAATATTCAACTGTATGTAAATGGAGTAGGGGCTGATTGGAGTAAAGGGACAGGCAAATGAGTCAGGTTTGGGAAAGATAGAAACTATAATTTTCAAGAAAATTTGAGTAGCAAAAGCCAGTGCTAGCTTCTAGGGAAATTAGTCACAGGATTTCCAATACTATTTCATTGTGATTCAGACTTTAATTCATGGAAAAGTTTGATTTTTCAGAACATCCCATTGGGTAGTCTAACACAGCCCTGTCCTAAGAAAGGCTCACCCTGGGTTTCATGCTCTGTTATTGCCATATTTAAATTCCTAATGATTTTTAAAATGTGTCACCACAAATGAAGTGCCAATCTTACCTTGCTCTACTGAGTACAAGGCACTTTGATGGACATTCCTATCTCATTTACATATAATGGTGAGTAGTTTTCTAAATAAATACTGAATGACACCATCATATAAAGCATGAACATCCAGCCTATTGGCTTGACTGGACCATGTTGAATGTAAAGGAGTTGTGTTGTGCTGCACACAAAATATATGCAGCATCCTTTAAAAATATGGTTAATAAAATCAAATTTTTCAAAATATTGCAGTAGATATCCATTGCTATTCATCCTTTTGAAAATACTCCCCTTTGTTTTTAGGGATTAGCTCTTTGTACTTGTCACACTCTGAAGTAGTTATGAAAGTCCTGTTATGAGTGTTTTTAGTTGTGCAGACATGACTGCCTCTATCCCCTGAATCAGTTGAAAATGTTTACTTTTCATAGTCTTTGATTGTGGGGAAGAGCAAAAACTCATAGGGTAACAGAACTGGTAAATAATGTAGATAAGGACATACTGTGATGTTTGTATTAGACAAAAATTATTATAAAAGTTTTAACAATCCAGTGTGATCAAAATTTTTTAAGCTTCTCAACAAGATACTAGCAAATACAATGCAGCACATTATCAAAAATATGATACATCATGATCAAGCAGGTTTCATCCCAGAGATGCAAGGATGATTCAATATACATAAGTCAGTAAATGTAATATATCACATAAACAGGGATGTAGTGGATTAACTAATGATCAACTTGTAACACCCAGCTGAACTAAACATGGAAGGCCCACTTGAGAATTATTCCTAAGAGCATAAAAAGAGAACTGAAACTGAAAAGGAAGATGGTGTGTTATTGATTATCCTAGAGAAGCTTGTCACGCTGCTTTTCCCGATATGAACTCAACTGTTCTCATCATTGGAGAAGCTCAGGTTTTCACTGTCACTGAGGATGACTGTGGTTCTCTTCGAGGGAGCAATGGTCCTTACTTGAGCATCACTTTCTGGCTCCAGTGCAGATCTCTCAGCCTGCTGGCACAGATCCTTCATCCTGCTGGTGCAGACTTTCTAGCTTCTGCCACTGACCTTTAGGACTTTCCTGTACAGCTCATTAATACAGATTTTCATGAGAAATTACTGTTGGATCCAAGCCTATAGCTGGATTTATAGAGGACATTGACATGGGATCCAGGACCTCAGCTGGATTCTTTGGGTCTCTAATGTGTGGACAGATCTCCTACACTATTTTGCATGTGACTCTTTGGTTGAATGTTATAAAGTAATCCTATAAATTATGTGTCCTGTATTAAATGTTTTCCCCTGTTAACCATAACTACAACAAGGACCAAGGTTAGAAATCAGATGATCATATCAACAGATGCAGCAAAGACTTTTGACAAAATCCAAAACCTCTTCATGATAAAAAGCTCTCACGAATACAGATATATAAGGACCATACCCAAATATGACAAAGGTCGTTTATAACAAACCAATAGCCTGCATCATACTAAGAAAGGAAAAACTAAAAGCATTCCTCTCAAAATCAACAACAAAACAAGGATTTCCACTATAGCATCTACTCAAAACAGTGCTCGAAACATTAGCCAGAGCAATAATGAAAGAGAAAGTAATAAAAGGGATACTCATAAGAAAAGGAGAAATTAAAATTATCATTATTTGCAGATGATATGATACTCTTCATAGCAGACCCAAAGAACTCCACCAAAAAACACTCAGAATTAACAGAAAACTTCAGCAAAGTAGCAGAATACAAGATCAATGCACAAAAATCATCAAAATTTGTTTACAACAATAATGAATAGAATTAAAAGGAAATGGAAATAATATCATTGACTGTAGCTTCAAGAAAAATGAAATACTTAGCCTCAGCAACCCCTCACCCACACAGAAGACCTCAGCAGGCTTGTTACAGTGTGGAGAGTGTCTCCCTAAAATAGAGGGCATCAGTGAGTAAATAGGAGCACAGTGACATCTGTAGAAACTTGGCAAGTCTGGGAAGACTGTGAGTGAGTCCTCCTTCCATCCAGAAAACACCATGTGGGGTTGAGAAGAGTGCTGACAAGACCTCCTCCAACCTGGAGGTAATCAAAAGGGCCTATGAGACAATCAGTGACACATTAGTGTCCTAGCTGAGGTGTACACTATAGCCAGGTAGAGTTGGCAGCCTGGAACAGTCTGAAGCCATAGTAAAAATAGGATCTAAGGGTTGGCTTAAATAAATATTCCTAGGCAAGTCAGCCTAGGAAGAATATAGGACTCATCCAACAGGCCTTGCAGGATGAATTCAGGTGACTAGTCTTTCCCCTTCATTGTGGCACCCAGAGATTGGACAAACATCACCCACACAGTAAGACCCTAAGACACATGAGACAGACAGTTGAGAATAGTGGAAATGAAAAGAACTAATATTAACTGAAGTGGTGAAAATGACAAAATGAAAAAGCAAAATTCAATCTCAAACATCCAGTTCATCAGGAACAAATACAGGAGACATTTAAGTAGAGGATATTAGAAGTCATATACCTGAAATTTCTGAAAAGATAGCAAGTGAAATAAAAAACCAAATACATGAGGCTATATAGGAAACCAGATTAGAAATAACCTCTCATATAAAGAAAGAAATGACACTCTTAATAAAGGAATTGTTTAGCATAGCTAGTGTTGGGGTTCTGCTAGCAAAGGGAAAATAAAGGGTCACACATGCTAAGCATCAGCAAAATGGCTGAAACCTGGCCAGCCTAAACAAGTAGCTTTTATTGAGATAAAGAACAAAGAAATTCAAATTTCACATGCTTAGTTTACACAACTTATTTGCTTCTTGTCCTTACAGGATCTCATGTTTTTACATTGGGGTGGGGCAATGTTTCAAGGCCTGCACTTTTTCCCATAACATTGTCTACCAAATGTGTCCAGGACAAAATGGAGTGAGTGTGGCTTCTCCACAAGCCAGAGAAGATGTAGGTAATAATATACAGAAGCATGAGAAGATGATGGAAACCTTGAATGAGCAATACAGAAAAGAAGTAGAATACATGAAACAAATTCAAAGAAATATCTAGGACATAAAAGATTCTGTTTAAAGATGGTGAAACCATTTGAATGAAGCTGAGACTAGAATTTCAGACCTTGAGGACAGGATCACAATTAATAATCATGAAATGAATCTTTTAAAAGTAACAAGACAGCATGAAATGACAATTCATCTGCTTCAAGATGATGCAAGGAGAAACAATATAAGATAAATAGACATCAATGATGATGCAGGAGTCAACTCGAATGACATTGGTAAATCATTCACAGAAGTAATAGTGGAAAATTTCCTCAACATGGGAAAATAATCAGACATACAGATAAGTGACACACATAGAATTCCAAATAGTCATAACAAAAATAAATCTACACTCAGACATATAACAATTAATATTCCAGAAATTCAGCATAAAAACAACACTAAAAGTTGTTAGAGAGAAGACACAACTCACCTATCAAGGAAAGCCTACTTGAATGTAAGACTTCTCAGCATGAACCCTCAAATCAAGATGAGCTTGGAATTAAGTGCTTCAATCCCTCATGGGAAACAACTTTCAACCCAGACTATTGTGCCCTGCAAATATTTCTTTAAAAATTAATGGAGAAATAAGATATTTCCATGACAAAGAACAACTGAAGAAATTCATGTCCAGCAAAGCAACCCTAGAAAGAGTACTGAAAGACATACTAGATAGAAATTAAAAATGACTAAAATTTCCAGAACTACAACAGAAAGAAGCCACCAGACAGGACAAGCAATTAAGAAATGGGGATAAGCAGGAAACCAACAGCAGGAAAATAACATGACAAAACTGAGCCAGTACATATTTGTTATATCCATCAATATAAATGGCCTCAATTCACCAATTAAAGAAATAGGTTGACAGAATGGATCAAGAAACAGGATCCAATAGTATGCTGCACACAGAAAACACATCTGACTCAAAAGGAAACTCCTAGACTAAAAGTCAAAGGATGGAAAACAATATTTCATGCAACAGGAACCCAGAATAAAGCAGGAGTAGCTATCCTATTTTCAGACAATGTAAACTTCAAACCAAAAATGATCAAAAGAGACAAAGTTCACTACATATGTGTTAGACAAATAATGAAAGAGGAAGAGCTAACAATCATAAATATATATGCACAAAATACAGGAGCACACAACTATATAAGACAAAAACAAATATACATGAAAAATCAAATGGGCAATAACACAATTGTAGTAGGAGAACTTAACACACCATTGTCATAAAGAGATAGATCAACTAGACAAAATTTGGCAAAGAAATAATGGAATTGAATCAAACCTGTGAACAAATGGACTTAGTAAACATTTACAGTGTTCCACTAACCACATAAGAACACACATTCTTCTTGCCTACACAAGGGAAATTCTCTAAAGTAGACCATATATTAGCCCATAGAACATTCTTAAGTAAATGCAAAGGGTTTGAAATTATCCCATGCGCATTATCTGACCATAGTGTACTGAAATTGCAAATTAATGGCAAAAGAAACTGTAAAACCTACATAAACACATGAAAATTAAATAATGACCTGTTGAATAACTAATGTTGCAAGTGAAATTAAAGAAGAAATCAAACAATACCGATAATTCAAAGAAAATGAAGATACAACATACTGAAACCTGTTGGAAACAATGAAAGTGGTCCTAAGAGGAAAATATACAGATTTGAGTTGTCATATCAAGAAAAGAGAATGAGCACAAATAAACAACCTAATGTTACACCTCAAGCTTCTAGAAAAAATAGCAAGTCAAGCCCAAAGGTCATAGAAAAGAGAAAAAATTATAAAAATCAGACAGAAATTTACAAAACTGAGACAAAGAAAACAATACAAAAATTTAATGAACCAAAGAGCTGCTTCTTTGAGACAATTAAAAAATTGATAAACCTCTAGCCAACTTTACCAAGAAAAAGAAAGAAAAAACTCAAATTCATGCAATAATGAATGAAAAGTGTGAAATTACTACAGATCCCATGAAAATTCAGAAGATCATGAATACCTACTTTGAAAATCTTTTCTAACATTAGATGGAAAACACAGAGGAAATAAACAAAATTATAGCAACATATCAACTGCCAAAGCTCAATCAAGAGGATATAACAATTTTGAATATACCAATAACAGCTACTGAAATTGAAAATATGATTTAAAATCTTACCAACAAAGAAAAGCCCAGGTAATAATGGATTTAAAGTTGAATTCTATAAGTAACTTAGAGATTTAACACCAATACTCCTCAAATTTTCAATGAAACTGTAAAGGAAGTAATTTTTCCTAACTCATTACTGGAGGAAAATATTACTCTCATGTGAAAACCAGAGAAAGATCCAACCAAAAAGGAGAACTGTAGGCCAGTCTCCCTAATGAATCTGAATGCAAAAATTGTCAATAAAATGCTGGCAAAAAATGCAGCAAATCATCAAAAAGATTATACATCATGACCAAGTGGGATTTATCACAGGAATGCAAGGATGGTTTAACATACACAAATCAATAAATGTAATACACCACATCAACAAAGCCAAAAAGAAAAATCACATTATCATCTCAATAGATGCAGGAAAAGCTTTTATTAAAGTCCAACACTTGTTCATGACAAAAGCCATACAGAAACTTGGAACAGATGGTATCTACCTCAATCCATTCTATCCACTCCTATCTACTATCACCACTCCTATATAATATAGTTCTGGAATCATTAGCCAGAACAATTATACAGGAAAGAGTTGCAAAAGGAATGAGGATAGGAAACAAAGAAGTTAAATTATCACTATTTGCAGATGACATGATACTCTACATAGAAAATCCAAAAACTGTATTGAAAGGCTGCTAGAGTTAATAAGTAAATTCAGCAATGTAGCTGGAAACAAAGTCAATATTCAAAATCAATAGCATTCCTGTACACAACAAACTCACTGAGAGAGAAATTATGGAAATGACACCTTTCACAATAGCATTCAAAACAATGAAATACTTAGGAATGAACCTAACAAAGTATATAAAAGCCTTATACACTGATAATTATAGTTCTCTAAAAAAATTAGAGTAAAGAGGATGTCAGAAAATGGAAGGGTATCCTTTGTTCTTGGTTAGGAAGAGCCAACATTGTGAAAATGGCCTTACTCCCAAAACAGTTATACAAATTTAATGCAATTCTGATCAAAATGCCAATAACATACCTTACAGATCTAGAGAAAACATTCCTAAAATTCATTTGGAAACAGAAGAGACTTGGAATAACAAAGACAATCCTGGGCAACAAAAGTAAGACAGGATACATCACAATCCCTGCCTTGAAATTATACTGCAAAGCTACAGTGAGTAAATAAGCATGATACTGGCAAAAAGCAGACCTCAGGATCAATGGAACATATTAGAAGATGCAGATACAACTACAAAGACTCTTAGCCACCTTATCTTTGAGAAAGGGGCTAAACATGCTCACTAGGAGAAAGATAGCTTCTTTAATAAATGGTGCTGGAAAAATTGGCTTTCTACATGTCAAACACTGAAACTAGACCCATGTTTATCATCGTGCACTAAACTAAAGTCAAAATGGATCAAAGATCTAAATATTAAAACAAACACTAAATCTACTGGAAGACAAGGTAGGCAGAAATCTTGAAGACATAAGGGTAGGCAAAGAGTTCATGAACAAAATGTAAACTGCATGGGAAGTACATCAAAGAATCAACAAATGGGATCTCTTCTTGAAAAACTTTTTGTATTTCAAAACAAATTACCAATAGTGTGAAGAAAAAAACCCATGGAATGGAAAAGAATTTTAACCAGCTGTCACTAAGAAAAAGGACTTAAATGTAGAACATATAAAGAACTGAAAAACATAAGACCCCTCGAATTGAAAGTCCAAGTCCAAAAATGAGTATCTGAAATGAATATGCATTTCTCAGATGAAGAAATACAAATGACAAATAAATACATGAAGACATGCTCAACATCACTGGTCATTCAAGAAATGCAAATTAAAACAACATTGAGATTCCATCTCACTCCAGAAAGAATTACTGCCATTAAAAAATCAACCAATACCAAATGTTTGCAAGGTTGTGTGGGAAATGGAACACTTCTCCACTCCTGGTGGGAGTCTAGAGTGTTGTTACCACTGTGGAAATCATTCTGGAGGTTCCTCAAAAATCTAGGATTAGAAGTCTCCCCTAACCTTCTGGGTATTTTCCTTAAAAAATTGAAAATGTCGTGCCACAATCATATATGTGCATGCATGTTTATAGCAGCACAACTTGTAATAGCCAAATCTTGGAAACAACCAAAATGTCCATCAACCACAGAATGAACAAAAAAGATGTGGTATTTTTTACAATGGAATATTGCTCAGCTATAAAAATGTTATCTTGAGGTTTTTACAGGTAAATGGAGTCAACTTGAGACCATACTCATAAGTGAAATAAATTGAACTCACACTTATAAATATTATATGGTTTCTCTAGTATAAAAAATAATTTTAAAAATCTGAAAGAGTAATAAGGTCCTAAATATGCAATAGCTATTGTAATAATGAAAAGGAAAGAAAGTGCTCAAAAGGACAGAACTACTGGGATAGAGGAAAGGAAAAAATGAAAAAAGGAAAAGATTATATGTATGTTGGTAAACACATATGACTGTATGTATGTATGTATGTATGTATGTGTATGTCTGCTAAATAGACAACTATACTACTAATCTCTTAGTTCATCAAAAAGAACAGTTCGTGCTGTCATTGTTTGATTCATCACTTTTGTGTCGAGATTTTGGAACCTGAACAAACTAGTTTTGAGATAACAATGTGCAATATATTAACTAGTGTTAATTCTCTACATTTTTTTATTTTTTGAAATTCTGTATCATTTCTATCCTTTTTTAGATTTGGCTTTTTAAAACAAAAAAAAATTAAAAGAATTAAAAACAACTCTCAGTAAATGCGTATGTGATGATCAAGACACAAAAGAGAAAAGAACAAATGAATTAGAAGATTGGACAAAGTAAGGTTTCTAGAATCTAGTAAAGAGACTTGGAGATATAAACTTTTAAAGTTCTAGAAAATAAAAAAAACAGAAAAATTTTAAGACAATGAGTTATTTCAGCATATGACTAAAAGAATGAAAACAAAAAACAGCAAATATAAAAGAAGCAACAATTATGAGATAAATGAAGATGTGAAATATAGAATGAGAAGCTTCAACATAAACAACAGGATGAAAATGACTGGAATAGAAAATATGAAAGAGAACTTAAAAGACATAGCAGTAGAAAGTGAAGAAAATGAAAAAATTCACAAAGACCATCAGAGAATAAAACAGAGACTATATTCAATGGTATTAGAGTCCAAATGCTAGCCAAATTCTCATGAACAATATTTGTTAGAAAGAAATGGAATATCTTGGCCCCTCCCCTGATGTAAGGAACAAGTCCCATGCTGGATATGTCACATGCCTTCCCTTGACTTAAGCAAACAGGCTTGCACCAGACAAGGCTTCCCCATCATGTATGAAAGTAGACCTGCACAGGACATGACTTTCTCCAGTACAAAGTTATGACCAACCACCAACTCCAAGCTGCTCCTACATTTTGCTTCCCTTTGGTGTGCAATAGCAGAGTCGAGGACTAACAGACCAACCTAAATCTAGATGTGGACAATGCTTGGAGAGAGAAAGTAGCAACCAGACTTCATAAATGCCAACATTCACTCCAACAGTCCACTTGAACTCCCACTCTGCAGCCTGTATTCAGCAGAAATCAGAAGGGTGATAGCATTTCTCATCTACTAATGTGAGTAAGGACATACATTGACTTAGACCAGTGGTGGCAAACCTAAGCCACACATGCCACAGTGGGCTGTTTGTAATGCTGAAAGCTCTAAAAATTTTACCATCACAGTCTTATACACTAAACACAGTCTGTACCAGACACAGAGGTCTTTGGTATAGGGAAGACATATCAAAAAACCATAGGACCTAATGCTAGACAGAGAAAGTTTTGACTGGCTAGATCCCATGATTGTAACACTTGGAAAGGAACTACTTACCCCAAAATACTGTAATTTTTTCTTTAATTCATTCTTTTTTAATGATTTCACTATTTTTTTCATTATTTTCATCTTTTCATCATCAGATTTTTTTGAGGGTTTGGCATGTTTCTCTCAAATTCTGGCCTGAATTTTGTGCAACTCCATTTCCTGTAAAACAACTGGCTTTTTATGGCCTGTACCTAGATGCCCTCCCCACCCCTTCAAGCCTTATGTGGTCATAGGTATGTTATTTTGGAGGTAGATGGATCAAGATTCTGACATTAAGTGTATGATGCTGGGATTATGGGCGACCCATACTGGGTTTCAGTGGCTCTGCCCAAAGGACAGGTTGCCTGGATGAAATATAAAGGTAGACTTGGTTGCTGCTGCTTTTGCTTCTTCTGTTGCTGTCCGCCAACTACCAAGATGTGTTTCTCCATTGCAATGACCATCTGCTGTGACACCCTGCCTTGGAGCCAACCAACTATGGACTAAAACCTCTAGAAACTATAAGCTGAAATAAAGCTTTCCTTCTTTAAATTTGAGTGTTGGGTACATTGTGTCAGCTATTAGAAATGTAACTAAGGCCCCAATCTCTCATGTCCAATAATAGAGTGTATCTTAAATGAACAATTATTAACCATATACCCTGCATGTAGACCATTGGCAATAGCTGCTATGCTTTTATCCAATGAATTTACGTCATGACTTCTTTCAGGCTAGACTTCACAAAGTGCCCATTAAATCAAGTGTTAATTGAAGGCTTAAGAGACAAGAATGACAACAAAAATTAAGACAGTTAAGAAACTGCTGAATAACCCAATTTGAATCAATGAAATTGAAAATGTAATTAAATCCCTACCAAGAAGCAAAACCCTAGGTCCAGATGAATTCACTGTGGAATTCTAAAAGAAATTCAAAGAAGATTCAATGTCAACACTACTCAAACTCTTCAAAGAAATTGAAAGGGAAACAATTCTCCCTAACTCAGTCATGGAAACAAACATTACTCTAATACCAAAACCTTAAAAAGACCCAACCAAAAAAGAGAAATACTGGTCAATCTCCCTAATGAACATAGATACAAAAATTCTCAATAAAATATTGGTAAACAGAATGCAACAAATCATCAAGAAGATTATACACCATGACCAAGTAGGATTCATCTCAGGAATGCAGAGATGGTTCAACATGAAAAAATCAATAAATGTAATCCACCATATCAATAGAGCCAAAAATGAGAAACACATGATCATTTCTATAGATGCAGAATGAGCTTTTGATAAAGTCTGACACTTATTCATGATAAAAAAACTTACAGAAAATTGGAAGAGATGGTCTTTATCTCAATAATATAAAACCCACATATGACAACCCAGCAGCTGGCATTCTATTAAATGGCCAAAAACTGAAAGCATTTACTCTAAAATCAGGAACAAGATAAGGATGTCCATTATAACCATTCATATTCAATACAGTGCTGGAAACACTACCCAGAGCCATTAAACAAGAGAGAGAAATAAAAGGAATAAGGATAGGAAAAGAAGAAGTTAAATTATCATTATTTGCTGATAACATGATACTCTACACAGAAGACCCCCCAAAATCCATTGAAAGACACCCAGATATAATAAATAAATTCAGTACTGTAACTGGATACAAAGTCAACACTCAAAAATCAATAGCATTCCTATATACTAGCAACAAAACCACTGAAAGAGAAATAAGAGAAGCTACATCCTTTACAATAGCATCCAACAAAATGAAATACTTAGGAATTAATCTAACCAAAGAAGCAAAAAGATATATTCAGGGAAAATTCTTTTTTAAAAAAATTTTTTGTTATTTTGAAGGTAGAAAAATACAACAGAAAAAGATGGAACAAAACCAACTGAGACTGTGCAGTGAAATTGGTACAGAACCCCACAGCAGGTTACTGGGATAACAGAAATAGTTACCATAGTATATCTTGTTATCTTCGCAACAGTTGTTCTTTCAATCAGGTGTAGCAAACTCAAAGGAAATACAGACTACTATAGAACTTATCAAAACAGAGTATTGAATAAAACAATACCATTAATCAGAACAAAGCAAAACAGTGATAAAAAAATTTGCCTACAAATGGTTAGAAGGAAACCCCCCCCCCTTTTGCTACATTGCATATGGTCAACCTCCCAAGAATTGTCCAGATCTCTGGCTCCCACTCACTAAGTGGGGGTTGAGGGGAAGTTTGATTCTCAGCCCGCTCACCGGCAGGCTCATACACGCTCACCAGGGAGGCAAGTAGGTTGCTTGGTTTCCCAATGCCCTAAGTTCCATCATGTCATAGATCCCAGAAGGCTCCAGTGATTCTTGCCCTGGGTTGCTGCACCATAGCAGGCTCACAGCCACTCACCAGGGAGGTGAGCCAGTGGCTTCTATTCAGGAAAAATTCTAATACCCTGAAAGAAGAAATCAAGAGGACCTCAGAAAATGGGAAGACATCACTTTTTCATGGATAGGAAGAACAAAGGTTGTGAAAATGGCCATTCTCCCAAAATTGTTACACAGATGTAATTCAGTTCCAATCAAAATACCACTAGTATACTTCACAGATAGAGAAATATATCCTACAATTCATCTGGAACTAAAAGAGAATCAGAATAGCAAAGGCAATTCTAAGCAACAAAGGGAAGGCGGGAGGCATCACAATCCCTGACTTGAAGCTATACTACAAAGCTACTGTCATAAAATCAGCATAGTACTGGAATAAAAACAGACCTGAAGACCAATGGAATAGATTAGAATGTACAACTACAACTACAAACACACTCAATCACCTTATCTTTGATAAAGGGGGCAAATGTGTTCACTGGAAGACAGATAATCTCTTAAATAAATTCTTCTGGAAAAATTGGCTCTACATATGCCAAAAACTAAAACTAGACCCATGTATATCACCATGCAATAAACTAAAATCGAAATGGATAAAAGATCTAAATATTAAAACAGAAACACTAAATTTGTTGGAAGACAAAGTAGGTAGAAATCTAGAAGACATAGAGGTAGATAGAGAATTCTTGGAAAAGAATCAAACAACCTGTGAAATACTTCACAGAATCAATAACTGGGATTGTGTCCAATTGAAAAATTTTTGCATGTACTGAAAGTCAAAAAATGGAAAACAATACTTCATGCAACAGGAAACCAAAAAAAGCAGGAGTAGCAATCCTGGTTGAAGACAATGTGAATTTCTTTTATTTTTTGAAATAAACAAGAAAAAATTTATTGAGAACACAATACAAAGATTTTACATACAGAGTAGGGATGAATGAGGACAAATCTCAAAATATACAAAACTTATTTGACTCAGGAGAAATACTGAACCGAAATGAAAATCTAAATCACATTTGTGAAAAATCACCAAACAATATTAAAGTGTGGAAGAACAAAATAATTAGATGTATAAAAACAACACTCAGCTACTAACTGCCACAAAATCCTTTAATATGGAGTTTATGAAAATCCACAGACAAGTGACTTTTTTCTAATGTCTAGAAATTACTTTGTGCTATGATTGCTGGGAATACACATTACTCATTTCAAGTGAAATTAAGATTTCAAAACTGTGACCAAGAGACTTAATGAGAAAGTACTTTGGCCTTGATTCATGTGAACAACAGTAAGAAATGACTAAATACAGAAATATCACAAAACCTCACAAAATATTTCTGTGTGCAATTTCTAAAGTAGTTCCTGAAAACGTAAAAGGAAGAAGCTAAAAGAATAGTCTCCATGAAAAAGCACACATTGTAAACTTTTGAAAATTTCCACAGGAGAGTTGTCATCAATCTTGCAATAATACCTTCTGACCTGAAAGGATCATATCACCTGGTTACTTTCATTTCTTGTCTAAGAACACATGGTGAAACTTTCCAAATATACCTGGGACACTTTCACTATTATCATTGAATCTAACCAAAAAATTTTGAGAATAGATTTTTCTTTAAATGATTAAAACAATTAATTGCAATGCAGGTACTCATTCATTTATATCTGTTTATCTGTCTTCAGTCATGAAAAGATGAGACAGTATCCATGTTAGGTAGTGATCAGAAAACTACAGTTGCAAATATCAGTGCAACAAATCCACAGCTAACAGCCATGAAATGCTAAATTCACAACAGGAGAACAGGTCAGCCTATGATGAGAGCAGGTCACATTATCAAGAGAAAAGTTCAGATTAAAAGGGACTGAGAAGTTTTCAGCTATTACTTCTGTAAATATCCTCTTGATATCATTTTGGCTGTTCCCTTCTTTTTCATTTATCCCTATTAATCTTGTTATTTTTCTTTGCATCATCTTACAGCTGTTGAATTGTTTTTTCCTGATACTTTGTTATTTTTAAAAGATCATTCCTTTCCTGTTCACTAGCTGTGAATTTATCTTGAAGGTATGAAATTCTATCTTCACATACATTTAGGCAGTTTTTACAGCTTTCAATAGAATTTTTGATGTCCTGTATATCTCTTTGAATCTGACAATGTGAATTTCAAACCAAGAATGATCCAAAGAGATAAAGAAGGTCACTACATACTAGTTAGGGGAAAACTTCAAGGGGAAGAGATAACAAACTTAAATATATATGCACCAAATTCCAGAGCACCCAGCTATATAAAGCAAATACTAACACAAATGAAAATTCAAATAGGCAATAATACAATTAAAACAGGAGACTTTAACACATCATTGGCCCAAAGGGACAGATCAACTAGAGAGAAAATCAGCAAAGACATAACAGAACTGAATCACGCCTGTGAACAAATGGACTTGATAGATGTATACAGAGTGTTCCATCCCACAACATCAGAATACAGCTTCTTCTCAGCAGTACATGGGACATTCTCTAAAATAGACCATATACTAGCCCACAGAACATATTTAAGTAAATGCAAAAGTATTGAAATTATCTCATGCATGTTATCGGATCATAGTGCTGTGAAACTAGAAATTAATGATAAAACGAATTGCAAAAAACCTACAAACACATGGAAACTGAATAATACACTATTTAGTAATCAGTGGGTCACAGAGGAAAATAAAGAAGAAATTAAACAATAATTACAAGTAAATGAAAATACAGACACAACTTACCGGAATCTGTGGGATGGAATGAAAGCAGTCCTGAGAGGAAAATTTATTGCATTGAGTTCCCACATCAGGAAGACAGAACGAACACAAATAAACAAGCTGATGTTACAATTCAAACATCTAGAAAAAGAAGAGCAAGCCAAGCCCAAAGCCAAAAGAAGGGAGGAAAGTATAAAGATTAGAGCAGAAATTAATTCAATAGAGACTAAGAAAGCAGTACAAAGGATCAATGAATCAAAGAGTTGGTTCTTTGAAAGAATAAATAAAATTGATAAGCCCCTGGCCAAACTTA
>PVJX010032737.1:0-20215 GCA_004027295.1 Dolichotis patagonum
AAAATAGAGGTTCTGTACTTCAGAGAGATGAGTGAAAAGAGCCCTTCAGGAACAGGACTCCCCCAACTGTGGTTCAGCTACACAGAAGTGGTAGCCCACCTGTGCCCAAGGAGGTCTAGGACACAGGGAAAGACGCCCCCAAGGCTCTGGCAGAACCCAGGCTGCCACGGGCTCCCCCCTGACACTGATGAGCATTTGTTCCCCAGTAAGCAAGCACGTCGGAGTGCTGGTGCCTTGTTTCCCAATCCTGACAGTGAGAGCACCCCTCCCCCACTTCCTGCACACCCGCACTGCAGGCTGAGCGTGACCTCCGCCTCCCGCAGCAGAACTGTGGGCTGCGGCTCCCCACCATAAAGGTTTCCTCTGCTCAGCAGCCCAGTCCCGCACCCAGAAGCATGTGGCCCCTTCTCACTCTTCTTCCTCAGTGACAGCACAGGATGGGGTGACAGGTCTCTGGCAGCTTCTGGACCACTGGGTTGGGACACACATGCACCCATACCCCTGGGCACCACCTGCAGTCAGACGCCATTTAATGCGATCAACCAGGGACAGCAACCTGCAGGGCTTAGCCCACACTAAGCATCATGCTCCCTCCTCACACCCACTGAATTTTATTAAAAGTCCACCAAGCCTAATCTCATTACTGGGGACCAGGCCCTGCACAGGAGGTACAGCCTGGGGCAGGGGGTGGGGCAGGGAAGGTGGCAGCAGGAAGCCTGGCTTGGCCAGTCTTCACCAGCAGCAGGGTTCTGAGTTAGAACAGACTGTGGTAGAGGAGGGGACTGGATTTTTTTTTTTTTTTTTGAGTCAGGGTCTCTCTGCATCCCAGGCTGGCCTCAAACTCACAGCAGTCCTTCGGCCTCAGGGTCCCAAGTGTTGGGAATTACAGGCATGTACCACCATGCCTGGCTGCATTTGTTTTTTTCTTGATGGATGAAAATGGCCCAGTTATTGAAAATGCAATTAAAGAGAAAGCAAAGTGAGGGCTGAGCTGTGGGACAGGGCACTTTCTTAACATCCCACACTCAAGGTACAACAGAAAGAAAGCAGAGCTTGAGTCAGCATCAGGTACAGGGACCTCAATACAGGGCTCCCCTTACTTAGAAACAGGAAAGTTTCCATTTTAATTAAAGTCAGAAGAAAATAAAATGAAAGAAAACGTTTGAATTTTTAATCCAGTCTGAATCTCTGTCTTTCTAACAATATAAATGTAAATTAAAAAAAAAAAGACTTTGTTTTAGGGAGACAGGGCCCTCACAAAGCCAAAGTACTAAGGCTCACGAAAGTCACGGAAGTTAGGCTGTAGCCTAACAAGGTGACACATTCTTGCAATCCCAGCACTGTGGGATACTAAGGTAAAAGAATCAAAAGTTGGAGTCTCACCAAAAGTTGGAGTCTCACTCCGGTAATTTAGCAAGACCCTGTCTCCAATAAATTGTTGTAAAAACAATGTTTTTAAAGCGCTGGGGATACAGCTCAATGCAAAGGTCCTGGGTCTGATTTCCACTCCTAAAGGAAAAAAAGAAAGTCACAGTGCAGCCTGGGCTAGAAAGACGTGCGATTCAAAGTCAGCGCCACCGTCAACGGCAAAGCAAGTCTCCTCTGGGAGCCTGCCTCTTGTGTATGTGTGTGCATGTGTGTACAAAATTCTACATTTATTCAAATACTGTCATGCCATCTTCTGAGCCTGCTTCTTCATCTATGAGGTGGGGGGGTGTTGAGGCCTACCTCCCTGGACTGCACAAAGACTAAGAGGGGAAAACATCTGTAAGTGCTTAGCATAGTACTGCCACACTAGGCACTGGCCTAAAAACACTAAATCTGGCCCTAATGACGTCCTCAGAGTCACATATCAGCAGCACATGAACATGAGGTTTAGGGCCATGGAAAGCCAGGTGACAGCAGATAATGCAACCCTCTAATACATTAACTTTCTGCCTATTGTCAGCCTCCCACACTCCTGTAGTAGAAACTCCAGAAACAGGAAAGAAGGCAGGATGAGCTGCTTTTAATATGTGACGTCGTATATTCTCAAAACCCATTTATGAGTTGATTAGAAAGCATCTTCCCAATCAAGCTGGCTTTTGCAAATGATTCATTTCTCATGATGTCCACCAGCTCTGGGATTAGGAAGCAGAACAACCCCCTTGTTAGCAGAAGTTCATGCTGCGCCTGCCTAGGAAAGGTGGCAGGGCAGTCAAGCCCTGGCTGGCTCCACCTCCAGTGGCAGGACCTGGGGGAGGGGGTGGAGAGACAGCAGTCCAGGATTTTCCTGCCTGGGTCTAATTTCAAGGAAGATTGAGGCATCTAGAGGAGAGGGCAAGGATGTTTTATTCTTGTTTCCATTTGTTTTGAGAAGAAAGGAAGAGAATCCAAGCAACCTCGGGTGGGCTTCATTTAATGAATCTTAGAAAACTCGCCAAAACTGCCAAGATGGAAAGGGAAAGGAGAGGGGCGACCGGCAGGGATGGACTCGGGACAGGTGCCAGCCTCCCGAAGACAGGTGGGACCGAGTCCACATGGGCCCTCCGCTCTATGACCGTGACACAGTGCGGGAAAGCAGGCCCGGCGAGAAGGGAGGCGGCCCCGCCAACACTCAGGTGTCTGAGGCGGCGGCAGCACTGCCCAGTTCCGCAAACGGGGTACCCAACCCTCGGGGACACCACAGCCAATGCAAGAGGCCAGACTTTCCCAGTCTGGAAACTTCTACTCTCAAGAAGAAACTGAGGTGTCAGAGGAGGAAAGGAAGGGACTCATCGCCTACTTTCAACGCAGGACCCAGCTACCACGCACGAAAGAGGGGGCGGCCCAGATTTCGGGTTTCAAAGCACAATCATGCCGAACAAACGCAGGTGGCTCCACTTCCACCCCGCCGGGCTCTGGGTCCCAGGTTTAAACCTGGCCCCCTGGCGGGCGCCATCGAACCCCATTCAATGCGACGCGGCCCGGGGCAGGCAGGGCCCGGAGGCCGGAGAGGAAGTCAGCCGGCTCCAGGATCCCGCCGGGCAAGCTCTCCCTCCCGGGGCTCACGGGGGCCCTCGGGGACGGGAAGGGGACTGCACCCGAGCAGGTGCGCGGCGGGAAGGAAGGGACCGGCCTCCGCGGCGCCAGACGCTTGGTCGTTTCCGCCGCGGGCGCCGGGTCCGAGCCCCGCCCTGCCCCGCACACCTGGGTGGCCCCGCCCCGCCCTGCCGAGCTGCCACCCCCGTGGCGCGGGACTCAGCTCCCACAGCCACCCGCCGCCTACCTCGTCCCGTCGCACGGCGCCGCCGACACGCCAGCCAGTGTCCCCGCGCCGCGCCCCGGCCGCTCTGCAGGTTCGGCGGGCCGCGCCGGTCTCCGGGAGGGCGTGCGGGCTTCCGCGCCACCGCGTCACCATGGCGACCGGGCGGCGGCGGCCGTCTGGCGGCGGGGCGGGCCACGCGGCGAGGGCCACGGGGCCCGGAAGTGCCCGCGACGCCCCGCAGTCGGGGACAGACCCCGGTCCGCCGGGCTGGCCTGCTCGTGCCAGGTGCCCGTGCTCCGGCCGCGCCTGGGCCAGCCCGCTGGGTCCCCGGATACCGCGCTGGGATCCGGGCTGGCGAGCGCCTTCCGGGCTCCCACTGCGGGGGCGTGCGAGGGCTGCGCCCCGGATGGACACAGGAGATGAGGAGCCTCGGGCCCGGCCCGCCCAGGCCTAACTCCACGGTGCGCCCAGGCGGGGCAGAGAAGCTGGGGATGGGGCTGCGGGGCCTAAGAATACCACTGCGGAGCGCCGGCTCGACGCCGCCAGGTTTCCCTGCGCCTTGGCCCACCTCTGCCCAACCTTCAGGTCTCCACTGTTCTCACGGCCCCAGAGCTCTGGGCCACTTGGGCCCGGCCGCTCAGAATCAAAAAGGACACCCACTTCTCCAGTTCCACTCACACACACACACAAAAGAGGTTGTTGACAGGTTTTGCTCTCCCTTTTTCCAAGCAAGGTGGCTCTGCATAAGGATTTGTGTACGTGTGCATGCGCGTGCGTGTGTGTGTGTGTGTGTGTGACAGCCTAAGGATAAGATACTGTCAGCCTCCCATGAAGTTGTAGACCTCGCCATCCACAGCGTCCCCTAAGACAGGAGGTTGCCAAGACCAAAGCTGGAAGCCAGCTCCTTCGCAGCCAGATCCTCTGCGCAGGAAATGCTATGGGTACATAAACAGGTCCAGCTCAAACTTCCTACAAGCTGGGAACAAAGGGTTCTTTCCTGTTTGTGCCTGGCCAAACTCACCCTGGGTCCAGCAGTAGGAGGGAAATGGAGTTTCCTCCCCTGCAAACTCAAAACAAGCTCAGCAAATGGTCGGCTTCCTGGGGTGTTGTGGGAAGCAGTCCTTGAAGCCCGCGGATTGGATCCTCTCATGCGCAGGGCTAAGAGTTTCCCTGGAGGGCACAGGGACCTGGTACCCAATGAGAGGGAGGACATGCTGCTAAGCACATGGCAGGACACACTTTCAGATGGGACAAACACTAAGTCTCTCCAGTCCCGTCTCAGGATGACTAAGTTTAAGCTGTCTGAGGACTTGTGTAAGGGTTACTTTTCATTGGGAGGCAGTTAAGGGAAATTTTTTGGTAAGAAACAGCTAATAGGCGAACAATGCAGCAATGCCTTGTGACCTGAAGGTGGAAGTGAGCCATTGCTCACTGTTGGGTCGGTGTGTTCTGGGTTGGGGCAGGCTCAGCAGGACAGGCCCCTTCCAGTGTCAGGGCCCCTGGTTATAGCGCAGGGCTTTCCGTACCACACAAGCAAGGAAAGATTCTAGCCCTGGCTGCAGCTCTTTTTTCCTTAGGTGAGAGATTACACACCCCCAAACTTTTCAGGGGTTTGCTTAAATGGCAAGGGGAGGAAGTGCTCTGAGCTGAGGAGAAACTTTTGCACCAGGAACATGAGAACTTAGCTCCACTCAGCCCACTCTCCAGAACAGGTGATGCCATCAAAGTGCGACAGGGCACCGCGGTCCTGTCCAGCTGCCAGCATCCCTAGCCCAGGATGGAGATGCTCAGACCACCTTCCTTTTCCTGTTGCAAAAGCCCCTGCCTCCAAAGCCTGAGCAGTGTGTGCCCTAAGGTCAGGGCAAGGGCTGCAGGAGAGTTCCCTGTCTGCCCTCATGCGTGAGGTCCAGGCTGGGAATGCTGAATGTGTTTGTGGAAGGAAACCCCTTTTTTCTCGTCAGAGCTCAGCTGGCCTTTCTGGTCCTCAGGTGCCCCTCTGGTTCATTCACTGTGACCTCTCCTTGGGATGTCCTGTCATGGATCATTACTGGCCTCGTTCCTTTGAATCTCAACTCAAACATCAATGCCTTCCCTGACCACAGTGAGGCAGACAGGGCAGGGGCTGGAAAATTGAGTGTCCTCCTGGACTCAAGGTGCAGGAGAACTGCTCTGAACACACCTGGTCGGTCTTTCTTTCGAGACAGAGTCCCACTGTAGCCCAAAATGGCCTCGAATTCACAGAGATTCTCCTGCCGAAGCCTCCCGAGTGCTGGGATTATGGGTGTGTGTCACTACCCCTGGCCACATCTGGTTTCTGACCAAAAGCATTTAAGAAGTCAGAGTACCAAGTCACTGAGCAGAATGGATCTTGTAATCAGGTACCTGGAAATCAGACGTCAGACCCTCCTCTCCCTGGATCACCATTTCTCCCTAAGGGTGCCAGATTCAGAACATTGAAGGGGAAAACATAAGACTCCTAGTTAAATTTGAATTTTTTAAAAGTTGGCATTAAGATATCCCAAATATTGCATACAATATACTAGAGGTTTAGTCCTGAAAAGTAAATAGATGTCCTATATTGTATGTGGCACTCCGACCCTTGCTCCTGTGTGGGAAGGATAGGAGAGGGCCCCTCCCAGCCCTCCACTGCCTGTCCCAGAAGCTGAAGCACCCAGCAGGGTCTCAACTGGCAGGCTCAAGGGAGAGGCCTCAGTCCTGGACTGCAAGGGGTACATGAAGCATAGATGGAGTCACCAGTCCTAAAGACACCGTAACATTTCAACATTCTTACAGCTACTTACTGTGTACTTCATCTGTGCCAGGTATGCAGGAAGACACTGGGATACAGCCGAGAACAGAACAGGCACAACCCCATTCTCAGGCTTTTCCAGGTAGGATCATACCAGAGACTCTGGGAAACCAGGGTAGAGTGACAGTGTTGGGGACCATGAACTATAAATCAGGTCTAGAAAAGCTGTTCTCGTCCTGCCCTTGAGCCGGATTGGAACTCAGGAACTCCCCACTCGGCTCTGCTCACAGGCTGTGGCTGCTCACAGGGCAAGGTAAGAGCTGCTGGAGACCCCTGGGGAAACTACAGTTTGCTTATTGTCCCCTGTCTCCTCCTCGTCCTTGTCCTTGCAAGAACAGTGCCATGGAAGCTGGGTGTGCCTGCCTACCCCTGGGGGTCCCACGCTTATTTGTGTGACGATTCCCTGGAGCCCTGTGCAGGGGTGTGAGCCACTGGCTTCGGGAATCCACATGCCTGAACCAAGACTGTGCCAGCTCTGAAATAGCACTGCCAAAAGATGTCCCCCGATCACTCCCCCGAGAGTGGGAGCAGCCAGTCCGGGTGGCATCATCGGCAGGCCTGCTCCCTGAGCAAACTGAAAGTGCACGGTTACTGTGACAAGCTTAAAATAGAACTGTGAGTCACTAGGAAGAAAAACCTGTCTTCCTACTTCAGGAGCAGTGGAGGTGACCAGACAGGCAGTGGCCTCGGCAGGACCATCAAAGACTGTCCACCGGATCCACAGTCATGGTGGTGGAAGTGGCATCGAGACAGGGCACTGGCCACAAAGCTACCCAAACCACCAGAGAAGGCAGGAGTCACCTTGGACCTCCAAAATACAAGGGCACTAGAGCTGAGAGAAACCAAAATCTGTGGGTTGTCACCCCAAGCCCGGTCTAGTGTGAGACAAGACCTAGGCCAGTGGTGGCGAACCTATGGCACACCTGCCGCAGCAGGCTGATCAGAGCACTGAAGGGTCTAAAAGGTTCGCCATCCTGCCCTAGACAAACATGATGGTAGCATGGTTACTTTACAAAGCCAAGATGGAGGTCCTCTGCTGGACCCTGCTGGACCCTGACGAACAGGACCCAGCACCCTCTTGGGTAGGAGGCGGCGAGATAGCCCTGGGTACATGAGGTGGGAAGCAGCCAAAGCAGGAGGCTTTCTCAGTCTCCCAGTAGTTTGCACACTGCCCTCTAAGGTGGCATCAGCAGGCAGCTTTCTCCCTGCCCCCGCTCTCTTCTGTCCCTCCTTCCTGTTCCCAGGGTAACTTCCTTCCTGTCCTTTCAGCAGGGATTTGTTGAGCAGCTGCTCTGTGCCAGGTATTGTTGCCAACCCTGGAGAGACAACAATAGAGGAGACAGACCAAGGCCCCTGCTTTCTTGTAATTCTCTTAAAATGGGAGAGACAGAGAATCAAAAAGTAAGCTAACAAATTACATATAAATACATATGTATTACATGAATATGCAGGTATGTGGACATCTACACACAGAAACCTAATTGCATGAAACACAAGTGTTATGTTTCAACATCATAAGTATCATTAAAAAAGAATTAGGTGGGAGAAGGGGTAGAGTATAAGGGAGGGGGAGCAGTTGCAGAGGGGGCTCTCTGGGGAGAGAAGTAGGGCCACGGCCTTGGGAAGGTGATTCCAGCAGAGGGCAGAAGAGAGGTCAATGCCAGCAGACAGGAATGAACACAGCTTGTACACTCCTCTCCCGACCACAGAGGTCAGGTGCACGTGCGGAGACAGGCAGGACCGTAAATGTGACAAGGCCAAAGTTACATGGAGTGTGGCCAGGACCCCATCTGCGACTGAGCAGCCTCTGTAGACCTGCAGCTTAGCTGTCTACACTGGAGAATCTGCACGCTGGCCCTGATCGGTAGGGCGTGGCCAGGCGTCCCTCGGCCAAGCTAGGTGTGCCCTTTGGCTGCTGGTATACCCGAGAAGGCGGCCCTGGGAGCCTGGCCCACTACACAGCACACTCATCTGGGCCTGTTTGCCCTTCAGAAAGGAAACCATGAGAGGCTTGTGTCCCAGTGATGTCCTCATTCCCCCACCTCTCCACTTTTCCCCCTGAGTTGTGGTCAGTCGGTCAGTCAGCAAAAAACATTGAAGACCCACAGTGAGATGCTAGGAAACCCTCTCAGCCAGGAGGGCAAACAGGTGAGACCCAGGGTATGGAGGGGAGGAGAGGCGCTGCTGATAATGACAGCCAACTGATTACATCTGCCTGCCAGCCGTAAGGGCAGGGCTGGGACTCCTGAACTTTGTGCAAAGCCTTGGACAGCTCTGTGCTGTCACCCTGGCTCCCAAAGGCCACCCGCCTCGGGATGCACAGCCCCTAGTTGTCTGCCAAGCTCCTCATCCCAGGGTTGTGGTGTGGACGCGGGGCCTCGGAGCCAAAAGTTCAGGGTGGGTGAGCACGGCCTGGAGGGTGGCCTGACCTGGCTGCGGCAAAGCACGGGTTTCCCAGACCGGGATGAAGCTGCCCACAGAAGCACAGAAAAGTGAGGCGCCAGCATGAGGCTTGGCCTGCAGTCAGCACAGAGCCTGTGACTTCCAGGGTCCCAGAAGATCAGCAGCACAAATTCCTGAGTCAGAGGTTTTGCCCCCTACCCACTCCATCCTTTAGACAGCTCTCGACTTTGGCCCCAGCCTTGCCGTGCCTTGAGTATCCCATCCGGCCAGCTGATACTCGGTGACTGCAGGTTAGATTGGAAAGGCCCTTGACCTCAGTCCAGAGGCTCCCTCATCCAGGGAGCCTCCATCCCCCATCCATTCTCCTAGTCTCTCCCAGCCCATGAGAGATCCTAAGGTGGGCCAGGGCCAGGGAATCAAGGCTTAAGTGACCCCAACCCAGGTTGATCACAGACGCTGGCCTCATCGCCCCCGTGGGGTTGGCCATGCCTCCTGCTTTCCCAGAGACCCCAAGCCTGCTCCTGGAGTAGGGTGGGAGCTCACAAATTCCCTGGAGTTCTGAGTGAGCGTAGTTCAAGTCCAGCCTCAAAGCCTCAGGGTCCAAAAACATTTCCCCAAGACTTCTTAGATTGGGCCTGAGGTTTTTGGACGGCAAAGAGGCCATGTGAGAGCTCTTTCCAGCACAATCCAAGTCTGTGAGCTCTGCCTCACAGCCTGAGCAACACGTTGAGGGCAGGGCAGGTCCAGACACCTGCTCTCTCCTCCCTTCGGGGGTTTTCTCCCCTTCCCTGGCTCCTCTTCATCTGATCAATCCCGGCTATTTCAGGCCACCGTGAGCAGACCCTGCTGCACCCCAGCAGGAATGACTGCCCCGAACCAGTTAGCCCAGGTCCCTCAGCTCTTTAGCAGTCCAGTGCTATGTCTATAGTGCCCTCCCCACTCACACCCTACTGAACCAGGTGGCCAGGTCAGCTTGGGTCACACACAGTGACCGGCACCACCCCCTCCTAGCTCAGACCGATCCAGGACCCTCCCTGAACTATCCTTTTGGAAGGGCCAGAGCCCATCCTGCCAGCTGTCCGAAAGGTCACTAAGAGGACAAGGGCTCATCCCCAACACCCTCCTGCTCCTCCCACGTCTGTCAGCCCACCAGTGACAGCAGGCTGCCATGCTCTGGCCCGGGAAGTCTGCCGCCGCTGTCTCCTGGTCCCCTTGGCATAAAACTTCCTGTCTAACATCTGCAGATAATGCCTGCTGAAGAGGTGCTTCTTAGAATTAAGAAAACCACGCTAAGTGAACTAAAACACAATGCCATCTTCCTCCCCCGAAGCACCTCCTCTAACTTGTCACGGCACCTTCCAGGGAACTTGGGGACCAAGAACCCTCAGGGAAGGGCTGGGTAGGCCAGGCAGGGGGCTAGCAGCAGGGCTAGGCTGAGGGGTGGGGGTGGCCCCCAAAGATGGATGTGCCTTCTTTTTCTGGGTCTCTGATGAAGCCAACAGGAGACTCTTCCCCAGCCCGGTCAGAGGCTGGCCAAAGCCCCACTGCCGGGCTTCTACCACTTTTCTGATCGTGGTTGTCCTTCCCTTCCCCCCTTCTCTTCTCTGTGGTTTTCCATGTTTCTCTTTGGACTATTTCCTCTCCCTCTCCCTTTCTTTCCTTTTCCCCCTTTCTCCCCCTCTCTCCTTCCCCTCCATCTCTATCTTCCTGGCTGAACGGCAGCTTCTGGAACGTAGATCGTAATCTTCCTTTCCAGTGTGTGAGCGCTTATGTTCAATTTCCTGATCCGTCTCTGGGAACAGTGAGTAACATACACACAACTAGAGTAAGATACACGCAGGTCCCAGGGCAGAGCCACAGGGTTTTGGGACAACGGTAGATCCGTGCCCAGCCCTGAGCACCAAGCTGGGTCCCAGCGGAGCTGGCAGTTTGGCTGATTCGTGCTGACTGGTCTCATACATATCTCAAGACTCTTGTCTCTGTCCTCTGTTTATTGCTGACCGTGGAACACGTTATCAGGGAGTTGGCCCATGAGAAGCACTAATAGACAAGGTCCGTCTGCAGTAGGAGAAGATCTGGGGACGTGGAGGAGTCAGGGCCCACATCAGGAAGGACTTTGCACCCCACAGCCAGGACTGGGGATCTTATTCCCAGGGGATGAGGACCAGGGAAGGGTTTGGTTTTGTGGTACCTGGGCCTCACACATGCTAGGCGGTGGTGCACCATTGAGCTGCATCCCGAGTCTGGGGACGGGTTTTGAGAGGGGTCAGAGTGGAGTTCAGAGTGAGCATTCTCAGTGTCACAGGGAAAAGAGACTAGAGGAGGCCAGAGGAGGGGTCTCAGGGGGACATGAGGAGGTTCTAAGGGGACAATGGTGGAACGGGACAGCAGAGGCGCGATTTTAAGAGATGTGCAGAGAACGACTTAGAGGAGTGGGGAGGTCACACAGCATACCAGAGAGGTGGTGTCTTTGTCCCTGTCCACTTACAGATAAGCGGGAGAGGGAATTTCCACTCCACTGGAGGCAAAACAGGGAGATACGGGCTTACTATTTGAGACTGAACGGTAAGAACCCCGACTCTAGAGTGTGACGTGGGCTGGGGATGCACCTCAGTGTTAGAGCGCTTACCCAGGTGCCCAAGGCCCTGAGTTTGACTCCCAGTAACGCAAGGGAAGAAAAAGAGGATGACACTTGGCACTGTCCCCCAGCATCGAGCCAGCCTCGCTGTCCACAGGAAGGACAGTGGACGGGGTGAGGCCCAAGGGGACCCTGTCCCACTGCATTTTGGGCTTTACTCCATAAGGACGCTGCTTTGCTCTCTGTAAAATGGCAAATAACTGGTATCTAACTCACAGGCTTGCTAAGAAGTTTAAATTAGTAGACATGTGTAAAGCACTTGGACGTCTAGTGCAGCAGACAGGGCCTGGTACCCATGGCTGTGCCCCTGTCCACCCCCAAAGTACCCCACTAATGAAGAGGTGGCTAGTGGTAGAGAAATAGAGGAAGGTGGCACGGTGGTGGCAAATACACTTCTAGGCCTGACTCTGAAGCAGGACCTAGTAGCATCTTGAGAGTTCGTAGGCCAGGTTTTGGATCTTTGGTTCTTTATAGGGGGGGCCAACACCTTCTGGAAAGTTCTCCGGGTGGATACCCAGGCAGCAGCATCTCAAGAGACAGGGAGCAGGCACAGAAAAGGTGAAGGATCTCGGTGGGTACAGGAAGAAGACCAAGCTGGAACAGAGCGGCTCCTCTTCACAGCAAAGAACCCTCACCTGGAGGCCAGAGGCTCATCTGTCCCAAAGGGGATCATCCTGTTTCTGCTGCCTGCTCACCCCCAGGCCTGTTCTAACATGTTCCCCGTAGTGAAAGACGTCACCACCCCACAATGACAGCTCCTCCTCCTCTTCCCTCCCTTATCCACCCCTGTTGTGGGTGCTTTCTGCTGCCAGTCCGCCCTCCACACAGCCCTGAGCCCACAGCTGTCACCTGTCATGGCCTCTCTGGTGTCCTGGCCTTTGTACTTGTGCTCAGTCATCTCTGCTGCCACGGGGCGAGGGCCGAGCTGCCTGCAGCTGAGCCCCACAGCCTGCCCCAACTGTGCTGAGCACTCACGAGCTCTCCCGTTGCTTCTGCCTGAAATGTGTCCCAGAGTACAGGCTTGATGAGCTGCTACCTCCCCTCAGGGCTCAGCCTAGCCACACTGCTAGAGCTGGGGAGTTTGGAGGTCAGGCCAGCTGGCCCCTGCTCCCCACTGTCACTGCTGTGTCTCAGGCCACGAACACAGTGCCTGCTCTCCTGGGTGCCTGCAGAACTGTGAAGGAACAAGTGAATGGATGGAAGGGGGACTTTTTAATGAAGAGCAGGTCAGGTTAGGCAATAGAGTAACGGACAGATGTGACTCAGATGTGACTCAGATGTTCCTGGCCTGGGACGTAGAGATGTCTTGTCACTGTCCAGAACTGTGGCAGAGCTGGGCTACATCTTGGGCCTGGACCAAAGAGGCACCCCTCCTATTCCCTCTGCATCCTGGGAGGTGGGGCCTGATGCTCCGTAGGCAGAGTGCACTGGGAGTCAAGGAATCCTTCACTGCTGCAGGACATTGTTTGGGGCGTTTTGTTTTGTTCGTTTTTTTGGTGTGGGCTCACCATGCTGGCACTGTTGTTGTGAAGGCTGGCCTTGAATTTGTGGCAATCCTCCTGCCTCAGCCTAATGAGTGCTAGGATTACAGGCATGGACCACCACACCTGGCCACCATCTTAACCATTTTCCAGTGTACAGTGCAGCAGTATCAAAGACATTCCTAATGTACAGCCATCGCCATCATCTACCCACCACACTGTCCTTGTAAAACTACAGCTCTGCACAGGGTATGGTGACTCATGTCCACAATCTCCAGCTACTTGGGAGGTTGAGGTAGGAGGATCCCAAATTTGAGGCCAATTTGGGCAAGACCCTGCCTCATAATTTAAAAAAACAAATAAAAATAAAGAGGGGTGGGGATATAGTTCAGTGGTGCAGCACTGGGCTAGCATGTAGGAGGCCCCGGGCTCTGTCCTTGCATGGAGGGAAGGTGGAGAGGGAGAAGATTGCTGAGTAAATCAAAAGCAGTAAGACTAAATGTGATATTGTGCATGTTGAGGAGAAATCAATACATACAAATAAACTGGGAGGGTTTTTTTTTTCCAATTTAGGATTAAACCTGGGCCCTCATGCATGCTAGGCAAGTGTTTGACCACTGAGCTACCCACCAGCCCCAACCGACAAGTTTTCAGAAAATGACCTGAGGATTTTCATCAACTCCCAGTTTCTGTATGAGCCACAGGGCAGCCAGACTGCCACAGCGACATGGCGACCACATCAGGACTCTCTCCTCTTGTGTTAGTCCCTCAAATATAGACAGCACAGGTTAGGAGAGATGAGGCTGGCAATGTCCTCAGGACCCAGAGATCTTATACCAGTCAGTGCTTACTAGATAAACAGATTTAATGTAATATATACATATATATAAGCACTTGCAAGATCGTCTTACAGTGGTCGCCCACAGAGTCAGGGGTGGAACTGTGCAGATGGTCTGCGCACTGGGGATCTGAAGGACCCGGCCGAAGGCTCAGTGGAGCTCAGTGCAGGAGCCCGATGAGTACGTGTAAGAGGCTGAAGGTTGGTGCTGGAGGCTGAAGAGTCTACACCGAAAGCCAGGAGATGACGACGTCCAAGGCGAAGGTGAAGACTGGAGTGCCTCCAAGGAAACAGAATCAAGCCTTCCTCCTGCGTTTCCTCTTTATACCGTTCAGGTGACAAGCCGCCCCAGTGTCTGCTTTCTGTCTTCAGTAAATCCCCTCAGCCACATGCACAGCTATGCTGATCCAGTTTGGTTGGGTGTTTCTTACTCAAGTTGATACGATGAGTCAACTATCACAGCCTTCCCACAGGGAAGCTTGGGACTGCACATCTCTTGGAGAACAGAGACATGGGCAGGCATGCTGCCACCTGTTACGGGGGTCGATGTCACGTCAAAGGGAAAAACAGCTCACCCAGAGTGTCCGGGTGAATGGAAGGAGGGCCTCAGCCGTGCAGGTCTGGAAGGGCTTCTAAGAGGCAGAACTTTTGGTGGGCTCGGTGTGGGGAATCAACTGGGGCTCTACAAGCAGACAAAGGGGTAACTTTGCAGCAGACAAAGACAGAGCTTTTTCAACTCTAAGATTTGTCAACTCTTAAAATACGTATAGTGGCGCACACCGGTAATCCCAGCACTCTGGGAGGCTGAGGCAAGAGGGTTGAAAGATTGAGCCCAGCCCAGGCAATAGTGTAGTGACTTAGCAAGACTTTGTCTCAAAAAAGCAAAAAACAAAACAGAACAAAAACCTTTTTTTTTAGGAGACAAGGGCTCATTATGTACTTCAGGCTGGACTTGAACTCATGATGATCCTCCCACGTCAGCCTCCTGTGCTGAGATTACTAGGCGGTACCACCACGCCTGGCTAAAATTTTTTTTCAAAGGAGCTGGGGGGTAGCTCAGTGAGAAGTCCTGGGTTCAATGCCCAAGACTGGAAAGCAAAACTAAACACAAAACAAAACCAAAGTAGCCAAGCATGATGGCACATAGCTGCAGCCCTAGCACCCAGGAGGGACAGGGACCAGCCTGGGCTATGTAGTGAGTGCAAGTCCAGCCTGAACTGTAAAGTGAGACCCTGTCTCAAAAACTAAAACAGGGGGCCGGGGATTTAGCTCAGTGGCATAAGCGCCTGCCTGGCAAGCTCGAGGTCGTGAGTTTGATCCCTGGGGCAAAAAAAAAAAAAAATTCAAGGAACTCTCATGAGTCAATTAGAAAAAGAAAAGTGGGCAAAGAAAACAAACGAGAATATCATAGAAAAAGAAGCAAAAGTGCCCTATAAATATATGAAAAAATATTTAACTGCATTAGCTATAAGTGAATAAATGTTATACCTGCTAAACTGGCAATATTTTAGAAATAGGGTAACAGTAAGCACTGGTGGAGATTGGAACAGGTGAGAACTCTTCTCTACAGTCAGGAGTCCAGACCAGCACGCCTGGTACCACAGCACAGGTGCAGCTGCCAATGGCCAGCATGAGCCCTGCTTTGGTGGATACGGAGTTAAAACTAACGCACAAGATTATAGCAAAAGCTTTCACTGAAAAGTCAGAGGCAAGATGGGAGAAACTCTAGGTCAGCTAGCTGGAGGGGGTGCACTCTGAGAGAAGGGTCCAGATCTGCCACCTGCAAAAGCAGGTGGCCAGTTTTCAAGGATTAGCTGGTAGAGTGGGGTCTAGTTGATCACAGGGGTGGATTAACTAATGGTCAACTTGTAACACCCAGCTGAACTGAACCAGCGTGATGCTGGGAGTGGAAGACCCGCCTAAGAACTGTCAACAGCATAAAAGCAGAACTGAAGGGGACGATGGTGTGTGTTGATCCTCCTGGAGAAGCTTGTCACGCTGGCTTTTGTGATACGAACAAGGCTGTTCTCATCATCAGAGGAGCTCAGGTCCTTGCTGTCGCTGAAGATGGCTGTGGTTCTCTTTGGGGAGCCCTGGTCCTTACCTTGAGCATCGTTTCCTGGCTCCAGTGCAGGTCCCTCGGGCTGCGGGCACAGCTCCTTCATCCCGCTGGCACAGACTTTCTAGCTTCCACCGCTGACCTTTGGGCCTTCCCAGTGCGGATCCTTGAAGGGGACTTGCATGAGACATTGTCATGGGCTCTAGGTCTTCAGCGGAACTCACGGAGGACATGGCCACGGGATCCAGGCCCTAAGCTGGATTCTCCAAGTCTCTGCTGTGTGGCCAAATCTCCTGCATTCTTCTGCATTTGACTCTTTGGGCTAACATGATAAAATAATCCTATAAATTATGCATCATGTATTAAATCCTTTCCCTGTAAACTCTGACTACAGCAATCATTATCTCAGACCTGATACCATAGTTCTGGAATCCTCCTGGCTGAGGAATGTTTCTTTCCCAAGAAGAGACTGTCTCAGTGGTGGTCTCCATCATGTGGGGCTCGGCGTTCCTGCAATCCAGACAGCCACAGGCTTGGGACAGTGGCTCCAGGTTTCTGAGTGTAGCTGCATGCCCTGTAAACCTCCTGTCTTGGAGTCTTCAGTCTTGAAAAGGGTGAAATCCTCTAAATTCAGAGCCAATCCACCCTGCCTGGCCCACTCCTAAATAGATTTCTCAAATGATAAATACACCCTAGATGCAAAGCTGAGAAGAGATGTGAACCAAGATTTACCGTAGTAAAGGACACAAAATAAAATTCAAGCTTTGTTTCTGCTTTTAGTTACCCATGTCGGGCATCTGGCATCTGTAAGGCCGAGTGAAGACTCATGCTTCATAGCAAAAACGGCTTTGAGTCCCTGATGTCCCAGAAGAAAACATAAATCATGCTCTGAGTGAGTAACATGCCCATCCCCCGTCCCCACAGGAGATCAGGACTGTGTCACAGGCTGCCCACTTCACAGCACCAACTAAGCTGCAAACAGGGGCTCAGGCAAGGGAGGTGACTTGATTGGAAAAGCCTGCTCCCAACTCTTGTCACAAAGCCCTTTCCACAGGGGCTGGGGAACTCAAAGAGCTTTTATGGAGAGGAAAATGAGAGATTATGAGATAATGGACCGGAAAACTACTATCCTCTAGGGCAGTGTCTTTTCCTCCAGCCACAACTTGCAGTGGACCTTAGCGTGCATCGGCCAGTTCCTGCATTTTCTTCTCAGACTCATTGTTTTTCTGCAGTTTAATTCCATGCTTCATGTTAGCTGATAACGTAGTACATGCTCCTTACCACAGAACTAAACACTAAGGAGGAGATTACAAAGGTCACAGGTCATCTGATATTCTGGATTCGCTAAAGAACGATTTAACAGCTGGCGTCTTTAGCCACTTGGTGGGGCTTCTCTATGAAAAGGGTTAGAGAAGAGCAGGAGGGCGAAGGACAGTCCCATGGGAGGCCCTGTTACATGACTACTTTGCTTATATTTATCCTTATTTTTATTCTTAGTGCCAAGAATCGAGCCCAGGGACATACACATACTAAGCGTGCACTTAACCACTGAGCTTTACCTCCAGCCCCTAAAGTAGTACAATTTTTTGACTGTTTTTTGTTTTTAGAGATAAGGTCTCACTGTGCCCAAGCTAGCCTCAGACTCATGGGGGTCCTCCTGCTTATCCTCCCGAGTGCTGGGATTACAGGTGTGCACCACCCCACCTAGCTATGTAACTAATTTAGAAAACCGAATGACACTTGGATACCCTCAAATTTTTATCTATCTGTGAACTCCCCAAGCCTTTGACCCAGCAATGTTACTTCCAGTATATTCCCCGAAATAGTGCTTCTCACACTATAGCAAAGGACCAGTTTTGGTTTTGTTTTTGTTTCAAATCTGTTTGGAGAATAATGCTTTTGTAAGATATTTACAGTAAAAATGAATTACCAAAAAATAGAAATGAGCCAATTGAGAACCCAGAAATTAATCCACAGACATACAGCCGACTGATTTTCAGCAAATGCAGCAAGGGTACAAATTACAGTAATTATGCCGGGGAAACTGACCAGCAGATAATTGAAGCTAGAGGGCTGGGGGTATTGCTCAGCAGCACTGTGTGTGCCTGGCAGGTGTGGGGTGTGAGGCCATGAGTTTGATTCTTGATACAAAAATAAATAAATGAATAAATAAATACATACATACATAAATAAATTAAATTAAATTAAATAAAAAATAAAGCTAGCATCCTACCTCTTGGCATACACAAAAATCAATTCAACAATGGATCAGAGACCTGAATATAAGAACTGAAACCTTGAAACTACTGGAAGAAAACACAGGGAACACTTGGAGACACTGATGTAAGTGAAGATATTTTGGATACAATCCTCAAAGCATAGACACAAAAAATAAAAATAGACGAATAGGATTATACGAAACTAAAAAGCTTCTGAGCAGCAGGGGCGACAACAATGTGAAAAAACACCCTGCAGAATGTTTACAATCTATTTACAATCTGTTTATCACAAAGGATTAATCCAAAGAACATGCACTGTAATATCCAAAGTGCAAATAACTCAACAGCATAAAAACAAATAACCCAACTGACAAATGAGCAAAGGTATTTGGCTCAGTGTCAGGATTCTTGCCAAGTATGCACAAGGCCTTGAGTTCAGTCCTCAGCACCAAAAAAATAAAATTAAAAACTTAAAAAGTGTAACCCCAGCACTTTGGGAGGATTGCAAGACAGAAGGATTGCAAATTTGAGTTCTCTTAACAAATTGGTGAGACTCTGTCTCGGGGGGAAAAAAAAATCTGAAGATATAGCTTAGTTTTGATCCCCAGTACTGCAATCAATCTAACTAAAAATAGAATTACCATATAATGGACCAATCCAACTATGGTATACATAGCCAAGAAAAAAATGAAATCATTATATCAAGGAAGTCCCTATATTCCTATGTTTATTGTAGCACTTTTCACAACAGCCAAAACATAGAATCAAACAAGGTGTCTATCAACAGATAAATGATTAAAAGAATGTAATATATATAATATATATGTAGTATATATAATGGAATATTACCCATTTCATAAAAGAATGAAATTCTGTCATCTGTGGCAAAGTGAGTGAACTAAGGATCATTATGTTAAGTGAAATAAACCATACGCAGAAAGGCAATATTGTATGTTCTCATTCATTTGTAGAAGCTGAAAAAATGAATCTCATACAAGAAGAGAGTAGAACAGCAACCACTAAAGGATAGGAAGGGGAGGGGAGGAGAACAAAAAAGAAGGCATACAGTATAGGAATCCTGGTATCTTGCTATTCTAATCAACAGATATATTATTTACTTGTGTACACCAAGAGACACATACAAAATGACTCCACAAAACTGTGTTGTAATAGTGAAAACAAGAAGTGACTAGACTGTGGAGTCACAAGAGCCTGCAGATAGTCATTCGTGGTATGATCACATGATAGACCATCTCAGAGTTATGAAAATGGGTAAAACACAGCTCTATGTATGCCACAGCACAATGAAACCTCAGACACATAATTGTCAGAGGAAAACAACAAGTATTGGAAAATCTTAACATGAGACATTTAAAAAAAACTTTAAAGATAATTTTTTATAAAATTTGCCCATTTTAATTGTATGATTCAATGATTACTAGATAATTATGCAACTATCACTGACTTTCACCACTATCTAATTTTAATAAGTCTATCACTCCCAAAATAAATCCCATGTCTATTTTAAGTTGTTCCCCATTCCCACACACTGCCCCAAACAACCACTTATCTATAAGTTTTACTTTTTTGGACATTTTATATAAACATACTTATACACCATGTATGTTGCGGAGTGTTTTTGTTTCTGGCAAACTTGGGACTGAATCCAGGGCTGTTGCACCAAGCTACATCCTCAGTCCATTTTTATTTTTTAAAATTATTATTTTATTTATTATTATTAATATTATTATTTTGTCTTTTTGAGATAGGGCCTCACTATGCAGTTCAGACTGGCCTTGAGCTCACTTTGTAGCCCAGGCTGGTCTCAAATTTGCTATGGTTCTCCTGTCTCAGCCTCCCACAATAATTGAATTACAGGCCTGCACCACCAGGCCCAGTATCATGATTTTTGTTTTTGTTTTGTTTGAGATGAGAATCTCACTATGTTGCCCAGGCTGGCCTCAAACTGACAATCCTGTCTCAGCCTACCCAGTAGCTGGGATTATAGTGTGCTCTGCATGACCTGATGACCATGTTTTTGAGATTCACCCATAGGAAAGAAAGTGGAAATCAACTGACAATAAACTACAAATTCAAAGGGGCAATCACAACATATAATTACCCATTATCAACATAACCTTTTTCCAGAGAAGAAGGCGAGAATGGAGAGGTGTAATTTGGGGAGTAATAAATGTTTGTAGGGAAAAAAAGGGACCAAGATGCGGACATTATTGTTGTTTTCGTTAGTAGTAGTAGTCACAGAATTAGTGGTGCTGAGGATCAAAGCTAGGACCCTACATGTGCTGTGCAAACACCCTGCCACTGAGCTACATCCTCAGCCCGCAGTAGATTGTAAATGAGCGCAGGAGATACAGACCAAATCCAGCCAGGTTTCTTCCTTCAGTATTCTTTTCTGAGGCAGATAATGAGATTCAGGGTGACAGAGGAAGGTAATTTAGGCTCTCCCTGCACTTGAGCCCAAAGGAACAAGTCAAAGTTTGAGGGACATTGATTTTGATGCAGCTTGTAAAGGTTTCTGAGC
>PVJX010032738.1:0-20208 GCA_004027295.1 Dolichotis patagonum
TCCAATCTTAATAGGCCCACTAGATGTTGTTTCTCTCTTGCTTATAGGAGGGGTCAGATGCAACAATCTATCCTTTGTCTTACAAAGGTTGTCTTTATATGTCACACATTACTGAACTACTACAAATTTCATTGAGATAGATGACCTTAAATTCTTGTTGGATTTATTTTCCACTCTGATATACAAATGTCTTACCAGTATGTTTAGAGTGGGTGACTTCTTATTCACAGGTCTGATAATCATAATGTCATTAATGTGATGGACCAATGTGATACCTTATAAAAGTTAAAAGCAATCAGATTCCTCTGAATTCGATTATGACATAATGCTAAAGAGTTGATAGACCTCTGAGGTAGAGCAGTGTAGGTGACCCCACTAGCTGAACACAAATGCAGATGCAATGTACAGTCCTCTATCTATGTATCCACGTATTGTATCTATCTGAATTATTAAAAGTAGGATTATGTGTTAGTGGAGGCTAAAAAGCCACAAGATCTGTAGTGAATAAGCTGGGGTCCAAAGATATCATAATATAAATTTCAGTCTGTGCCTAAATCCAAAGGCAAGAGAAAATCATGTCCTGTCTTGAAGAGAGTCAGTCAAAGGGTGTGGATTCTCCCTCCCTCTGTCTTTTTGTTATATACCAGATGTTAATGGGTAGGTAGAGGCCAGGCCATGTTGGAGAAAGGAATCATCATTATCCATTCTACTGACTTGAAAGTTATTCTTATTTAGAAAGATCCTCACAGACATGTCCAGAGTCATGGTTAACCAAAGATCAGTGCATCCCGTGACCCAGTCAACTTGACACATAAAATTAACGATCTCCTTCATTATGCAACATATATGGACATATGGTAGAGAGCATGACAAACACAGGTGTTGTCTGTATGCTTTAGTGGAAATGATGAAGATAAACAAAGCCTCCTAAGAAGTAGAACAAAGAAAACTAAAACAAAGTAAAAGGCTAGAGCGAGGTAGGCTAGGGCGGGTGGGTTGTGTTGGACAGGGGTGGTTGGGGAAGTCTTCCTTCAGGTGATACATAAGCAAATACTGTGATGAGTTAAAGTAGCAAACCATGTGAGTATCTGAGGGAAAAGCACACTAGGCAAAAGGAACAGCAACAGTGAAGGCCCTGGGAAGGTAATGATTTCTTCTGAGATCAGTGGTCAGAGAAGTGAAATAGAAGTAGTAGTCAACATGCTTTAGAGTTTTTTTGTCAGTCATGTTCAACTGATAATATTTGGGCATGGAAAAGGTAGAGAGCTGAGGTTTTTAAAAAAAAAATTTAAAAAAAATTCAGCATACAAACTTCATTTAACAAAAGTGACAGGTAACATCAAACAGGCACTTATATTAAGAGAAAAACTGTCTAGAAGAAATGTCTTAAACACCTTATAATAAAGTATTTGTAGTGGCATTTAATGGAGCTCTGCTGCTGTGGAGAATACAACTCGTGCACAGGTATGGATGAACGATTTGTACATTTTTCAAGTATTCACTGAATCCTGCCTTATATACACACATTCATTTAACCACTGATCCCAGATATACTTCATTTTTGTTGCTCTTTTGGCAGAGGTCATCTAAAGAGAAGAATATGTACTTCTGGCTCATGAAGCATGTAGTGAACCCAGCCTGGCCTCTTGATGTTGGACACCAAGTCATCTCCACTCCTCTTCAGATGTCAGGTGAGTTTTCTGTACTTGTTTGGACAGTTGTCTGGATGATATGACAGGCTGGTACTCATAGTGCTTTTCAAAATACTTGTCTGAGTAGTGAATCTGCTTGTGGGCCACCCTGCCAGTGTTCAGGGGCGGAAAAGGAAGCGAATGTGAAAGGGACAGAAGCTCAGCAAGACACACGTCTTCCTCAGGTGGTAGCAATGACTTGACTGAGCTAGAGAGGGGAGTTTAATCAGGCCCTTGATCAGATAGATAGAGGCAGGACAAGGGGATTGTGTTCACATGCATATGAGTAATAGATATAAGGAGGGAAAGGAGGTGATGCAGGTAGGAAGTTAGTGAAGAAGTAGTTGATTGTTAATTGAAGGTAGATCTGATAAGGGTTGAAGTTACAGAGTGAGGGTTTCCAGGAACAACTGTTTTTTGGGGGGAGGGGAGTTGAGACAGGGTTTTGCTGTGTAGTTCAGGCTGGCTTTGAGCTCACATTGATACTACTGCCTTAGCCTTCTGAGTGCTGGGATTACAGGCATGCACCACCTTAAGATTTTAAAGTAGCATGATGTAGTCTTAATGACAAGGCTAGGATGATGTAGAAGTGGAAGCCTAGAAAAATGGAGAAAATTGTTGCTGGTAGCAAAAATCAGAAAATTAGCCTGATATCTATGGTCTGTTGAAGTCACTAAGAGTGATAACAAGAAGGTGACAAAAAGCAAGTCACAGAGCCTTGTGCTAAATATTCCACAGAGTCCTCACTCTTTCCTGAATGTGTTATGGTTTTCTTTTGACTGAGATTTGCACATCTTATATGTCCTTGGAATACTCTTTCCATTTATTCTTCCAGTTTAGATGCCACTTTCTCGGTAAGACCTGTGCTGGCTGTCCCCACTTAAGTTTGTTTTCTTTTGTAATCCTATGATACTTTGTAAATGTTTCTAGCATGACACCTGCTAAACTGTACAGGTACATCTGCCTTTTCGTGTAGACTGTGATATCCCTGAATGTACAGGTTATGCATTGCTTATCTATTTGCATCCACTCAATGAACACTTGTCAAGTGATTAATTTTCTCTTAGAATATGAGCAAATTAAGGGAATGATTGTATCTACAGTGCAATGTGCAGCCATAGTACAGTCTCAATAAATATTAAGTTCTATTGCTACTTTTTTTCCTTTTAATATAGATAGTATAATTGGGGCTATGAGACCACTCCCCTCTACTCCCCCGAACCTGGACAATGCCCTAGGGCCAACCCCCTTGACTTTTGCCCTAACACTTACTACTTAGAGGCACAGAGAGATAAGAACAACAAAGATGTCTGAGCATTCTAAAATCTCAAACCAGGTCACATGCGTGCTAGATCTGCTGCATGCCTACAGTGACCTTTATTCACTTGGAGCTCACTAAAGGGTCCTACATGTGCACTGCATCTTGTACAAACAGCTATAACAGATTGAATTGTGGGAAAGGACACATACATTAGACAGTTGTCAGGACTTAGCACTCTGCCAATTATGCTGTCAATCATATTTTGAAAGAGCCAATGGGAGGCCTCCTAGACTTGGCACAAAGTTTTAAATTCTTAAACCCAATGCTCTCAAGTGCTAGTGCCATTTTCCTTCCTGGCAGTGGAAGTCCATTCCCTCTGAGAGTACCGTTGGCCTTTTAACTTCATTAACCTTTTTTCTTACTGTCACGTGCCACATCCAATTCTTTGTTCACTATGCACCATGCACAATAACCTGGAAACTTGTCCTGAGACCCGATTTAACCACAGTAACTCCTTCCTTCCCCGCTTCCTCCATCCTGCCTTCTCTCTCTCTCTCTCTCTCTCTCTCTCTCTCTGTGTGTGTGTGTCTCTCTCTCTCTCTCTGTTCTTTCTTTCGTGGAATGAAAACCAGGGTCTTCACACTGAATTATGACTGTCCCTACCCCTTTTTAATTATTAACTTTGAGATAGGGTCTCACTAAGTCACTAAAATGGCCAGGCTGGGCTTCAACTTCTGATTCTCCTGCCTCAGCTCCCAAAGTCTGGGAATGCAGATGTGTGCCCAGCTCTATTACTGTTGTCTAAAGAAAAAAAAAAAGTCGAGTCATTCACAGTAATTATTCTCAAGTGTGTACAATAGTCAAATACTGGGTTGCATGGACAACTTAGTTAACATTTGATTACAAATACAACTTAAATCATATGGAAGCCTTTCTATCTATAAATGTTTAAACCACAGCAGCTGACTAGTACAGGGCAAATGGAAAGTTGAACCAAAGTGAACAGTTACACTTTAGAAGGGAGTTGGAGATTTAGACTTGAAGGTCGGTCACCTTGCATTGGAAATATGCTTGGAATTTGTTGCAGCTGCTGAGAGTGGGAGAGCCCTGAGGTGTGCAAATTGTGGAATGACAGCTGTTTTGTGGAATGATGAAATTGGGGCAGCTCTTCTTCATAATCAAGTTCTCCCTATCAGGGAGTACTTCTTTTTCTTGTATTGCTATATCTTAACTATTCCTTTCAGAGAAAGCCCACCAAAAATTGTTTGGGTATTGTTTATATCAGAATTCTCAATCTCATCCATTGTTTGTGAAAGTTTTGGAACAAAAAAGCTCAGGCTGCATTTTCATGCATTCTGATTCAAGAGGTTTTAGAGAGCTTCACAAGTGCTTCTGATGGACGGCAAAAGTTGGGGCCACCGAAATAGACTCACATCCCAGTGAAGGACTTCTCTGTGAACTATTGCACATTTTAAAAGGAGTTGAGCTCTTCGTTGGGGAGGTCCCCATTATTACGTTATGATTCACCGTTAGAGAGAAACATTTTATTTTCTGCAATGGTGTATGAGTTAACCATTCATTTATATGGACAATTTCCTGAGTTTCAGTTCTGGAACTTCATGACTAAGCTGTGAGATAATGATGGGTCTGCACTGAGATAAATGCTGGAGAACAACGTGTTTCCTGAGGAAGAGAGACAAAACACAGCCTTCGACATTCTTCGATGAAGAAATAATCATACTCAGTTTCTGAATAATGTGGAAAATACAGTATTATGCTTTCAGATTTAAAGCGTTTTGTCATGCACTTTAATCTTCCTTTTTTTTTAAACCCCAGGAAGTACTCCTAATGTTAAGGTAGAAGATGAAATAACTTATGGATTCTGTTAACACATAACAGATTACAAGCAATTTTACGCTGCTCTGAGTGCTACATATTGATTTTGTATCTTTTTAACATTTTAAAATTTATTTAGCATTTATTTATACTTTAGAGTATTTATTTATCCAAGCTTATACTTTGTTATTTTACTTCAAACAAATACTTTGTTATTTTCTACATATGCATTTACTATTCAGAGATACGGGTGTCCTTTTCTTTCTGTTTTTGTCTTTTCAGCTTTTGTTATGACTCTTTATAGCAGATTTTTTTCCTTTTTAAAAATGTGTTTAGAAGAACCACATCCATTTGCAGAACACTAAATTTACAGAAGACCTCGGTTTGAAATCCGTCTTGTCCACAAGTGACCTTCCTCACCATTGCTGAGGTTCCATCTTTACACTAAGACCCTTAATTAATGGTGATACAATAGTCTCGCTAGAACTGTGTGGTGAAAATGTAAAGGCCCTACATCCATAATGCCTAGAGCACATTAATCCTTGATAGCTGTGATTTCCTTCTTTCTTTGCTTTTAAAGAATTCTTAGAAATAAAATTCTTCCTAGAGCAACTAGATTCTTGTATTGTCTAAGACACTGATGTTTGAGAATTTTAAAAAATATGCCCCAGGATCATATCTTAAAGGTATAGTAAGAAGTAAGATTCTCATAAAAGATCTAAACCAACCACAATTCAATAATTTCTTTGTCTTCAATGTAAAGAAATTTTGAATGAAGACATAACCTTCTTTCAGTAAAAGGGAAATCATTTTATTAAGAGTATCTGTTTTACTCTCATATTTCAAGACCCACAAAATCACTTTCCTGTTTAATCAATAACACAATTTTCATACAGTTTACTTGAATCACCTTTGTCTTTTGTATTTCCCTACATTGGTCCAGTGTGCAAGATAATCTTTTCTGTCCTAATATCTTAGTGGTATGTACCATGACTACCTTGTTTCAATGACTGATGACCTGGGCCCCATGCTGCTGGATTATATTTGCCATTACGTCAACTGTGTGTGGTTTAGGAATGTTTACTGAATCCAGGTCCAGACTTTTGCCGACACAAAGCTCCCTATTATTTTGTCTCTTCTTTGTCTACCATCACTCGCCACTCTAATGCGAAAGAAGCTACCACCATTGGGACTGTATTCAGCGCTGCTCAAAGTCTCACTGCCCCCAGGCAGTATCTTGATTCTACTGTTTTATCTATGCTGGTCACTCCCTTGGATTCCAAGGTTTTTCTCTTCTGCCTCTGCTCGTTTAGAAATACATGAAGCTGTGGTTTAAATTCCAACTCTTCTGGGAAGTTTTTCCTTTCACAACAAAAAGAGTCACAAAGGATCCTTCTTGCTTTATAATAATACATATGCTATCTTTTCATTTAGGAAACTACATCTTATATATTGTCTGCCTTTCTTCAGGAAGATTTTTTTTTTCAATCCATTTCTTCTGTGTTTTTCATGTTTTTAGAATATAGGTTCTCATAGTAGGTGCTGATGATCTGGGTTTCTGTGGGATCTGTTGTGATTTCTCCCTTTTCATTCCTAATTGCTTGAATTTGTGTTTTTTTCTTTTCTCTTTTTGGTAAGGTTGGCTAATGGTTTATCAGTTTTAATTATCCTTTCAAAGAACCAACTTTTCAATTCATGGATTCTTCATATTGTTTTCTTAGTCTCCATTGTATTAATTTCTACTCTTATCTTTATAATTTCCTCCCCTTGTATGAACTTTGGGTTTGATTTGTTCTTTTTTTTTTTAAGAAGTTTGAGGTTCAATCTTAGGTTGTTCATTTGAACTCATTCTGTTTTCCTGATGTGTGAGTTCATCACTATAAATTTCCCACATAAGACTGCTTTCATTGCATCCCATAAGTTTCAGTATGTTGTATTGGCATTATCGTTTAATTGTATATGCTGCTTAATTTTGTCTTTTATTTCCTTTGTGACCCACTGGCTCAGAAGGGTGTTGTTTAATTTCCAAGCATTAAGGTAGTTTTCGTGATTTCCTTTGTTGTTGATTTCCAGTTCCACTGTGCTATGGTCATATAGTATGTACGGGATGATTTCAATTTCTCTATGTTTACTTAAATATGTTTGTGGTCTGTTTTGGAGAATGTCCCATGTGCAGCTGAGAAGAATTTGTATTCTGATGCTTTGGTGTGGAATACTCTGTAGACATCTACTTAGTCCATTTGTTTAATTCTAATATTTCTTTGTTAATTTTGTGTCTAGTTGATCTATTTTTGAAAGTGTTTCAAGGTCACCCACTACAATTGCGTTAGTTCTTCTTTAGTTTTTCGTGTCAGTTTATATCCACTTTATGTAGTTGGGTGAACCCGTGGTTTGTGCATAAATATTTATGATTATCATCTCTTCTTGGAATTTTCCCTTAATAAGTATATACTATGTAGTGACCTTCTTTGTCTCTTTTGATCAGTTTTGGCGTAAAGTTTGCATTGTCTGAAAACAGAATAGCTATCCCTACTTTTGAAATTAATTTTTAAAAATGGAAAATAGTAACAACAGTACTTATATTCCAGTGTTGACTGTAAGGTAAGTAAACTAACACACATAAAGTACCTACCACCTAAATGCAAAGCATTATTCACATGTTTAGATGTGTGACTGAGTGGAAATGTAGAAGATATTTTTGTGCACAGGGATTGTGCTCAGCCTCTTAGCTACCATTCTCAGCCTGTGGTGGGATAAACCACAGGAGAATGTTTGGAACAGCAGGGTCGCATATGTGGGTGCAGTGTCATTAGTCACAACTGGGAGGTTAAGAGCAACCTGAATCTAAGAAGCAGAGGTGACAGTCACCATCCTGAAAAACAGGGTTCCCTGAGTTATACTATGCTCGAGATCTCATATCCACAGTCATTTGTGGGTGGCCAACTTTCAGATGATTATTAAGTTAGTAAGTAATGGTTTATAGAAGGAGACCATGTCCTGAAACACAAATACATATATTATACTTACTTTCTATTTAAGTATGAAATTTACACTTATATGGGTTATGGAAACCAAGGCAATGATGTTATTGAAGTGTTCTTATATTTAACATATTAGGTAGAAAATGAATTATTTTAAATGTTTTCTCCATGAATACCTTAAAATATAAAATTTAAGTTTTGTTTTGTCATTTTTTTTGTGGGTAATTCTTTTTAGTTTTAACATACTAACAGTGAAATTCTTTAAGTGTCTCCATCCGTTTTTCCTTTTAATTTTGTAAACATCTGCAGAGATGTTACATGTAATGTAACAGATTGTCACATTCAAGGAACAACATCAAGAAATTCACATCTGCCAATGATATGGTACAGATTGGACTCAAAGAAAACAGTTATTTCCCAAGTACCATTGTTGAACTCATGGTACATAAATGTTTATCTCAGAACTAAACTGTAACGGACAAAATGAGTTTTGTTATTGTAAAGATTCTTTGGGAAGGGTTAGCATTAAGAACATTTTGCTCCTGATACATGTCATTAATGGTTTATATCAGCGTCCCACATTGGGGGAATACTATTCTACTTATAAATAGGTCTAGTGGGAAACTGGCTTCATGCTTGAGGTTAAACAATCTGTTATACATTTTTAATGTAGGGGCAATTTAAAGCAGTTTGAAAGCTAAACTATGTTAGGATATAGTAGACCACACTTCCCAAATGACAAAGACTTCATCATTTATGGTGTTTTAAGCTCTCAATAAATTTGATCTCCAGTTTCTGGAGCACATATAGAAATCAGAGAATACATTACTAAGAACAGTATTACTCAAAAGTTAAAAGTAGTCAATAAGTGAGATAAATTGTCATGTGGGAGAGGAAGTTTATGTATAAATAAATTCTAATAAAGTTACACGTATGAAAAATATAGGACAAGTGACAGTGGTTGCCAGCTCCCTTCCTAACTCAGTGAGGGTGGAAAAGGAAGTGGTTTGAAATTGCAGTAGGGGAGATTTAGGTTAGATATCAGAAAGAACTTCCTGTGAGTGTTGCTGATCAGTTTTTATTTTAACATTATTTTTCATTTAAAAAAATTTGTTTTGAGACAAAGTTAGAGTAGCCTTCAACTCATTACATATACGCAGTCCAGGCTGGGTTCGAACTCACAGTGATCCTCCTGCTTCAGCTTCCTGAGTTTTGGGATTACAGGGATGTAATCAGCTTGTTGATTACTTTTTAAAGAGCTGCTTAGATATATTAAGAATGAAATCTAAAAATTGTCCCTAAGGTTGGGTTAAAAGCAGTCCTACCCAATCACAGTAACAATGATAAAACTATTTTGAAGCTTTTATTAATTCATCAGTGATAGTTGATCTTCCTGTGTATCTCTCTCTCTCTCTCTCTCTGTCTCACTGAAGAGATGTGACTCTTGATCACAAAATAAACCTATGGATTCCACAGCACAGTAATACAGCTGAATGGCAGAGTAAAATCCAGATACCTTGTGAAGATGTAGAGTGATGAAAGAAATTCTCACTTTATGAAATATAAATACTGACTTTGTTAAGCAAAGCAGTACAATGGTAGAATCATCTGTTTCCATGAAAATTGGAAAATATTTCCATGTGAATCCCTTTCATTTTCCTGTATGACAGAGGAAAATTTGCCATTCAAAAAACTTTGTAAGTGGTGACAACATGCACAATTAAATAAGTTAGTTTTTAGCTGTTTATATCTGCCAAAGTGCTAGCACAGTGGGAACCCAGGAAGACTCAACTGTAAATGCCCAAAATTGAAATAAAGCAATGTTAATTGATCTCTTTGACCATTAAACAAAAACATTATCATTTCAAAAACCATAAATTTATAAGCAAACCATGAAAATAGAATAATTCTTAAGAGAAAAGGCATAGTAGTAAGAATTTAGCTCTTTCATGGCCATCTAGTCCAGACAGGAGAAATGAAAGCATAGGAAGGCGCAGTGGATTGATTCTGCAGAACCAGGGGCAGAATCTTTCTGGCTACTGTGGTTCGCTGCTCAAAGGCGTTCTCCACACCCCCTGCCAGCTTTTATGTTTGAGACACTCATTCCATCTGTCGACAGCTGAGTGTTGGTTGCTGTGGCTGCCAATTTCCTCTCCAGGATTTACCCTCTTTCTCTGGGCGTTTTCCTTTGCCCTTGTGTAAGCTTATGCTCTTCCCTGGGGACACCCTGCATTTAATGACTTATTGGTGTTGGGGTTGGGGGGAGAAATTCTAAGGATCCCCTCTTAGCCTCAATTTAGACAATGCTGACTGGCTACCGCAGCTCCAGAGCTCTCCCAGGGATCCTCTGAGCCTTTGGTTCAACTTTGTCAACTCTGGTTTCCTCACTCCTGGGTACAAACACTCAGGTAGTGTTAGAATTTGTCTCTAAAACCTCTCCCGGGTGTTCATCTGTTCAGAGGATGGGACTTTGAAAGGCGATTGGATTATAGGGGCTCTGATTTCATCCACGGGTTATTCCATTGATGAGAACATAATTTGATGGTACTGAGAGCCATCAAAGAGCCAAGAGGTAGGGAAAAGGGAGCCATTCTGGTGGCTTGGCTATAGTATCCTGCCTGATCCCTCATTCAAAACCAATGCAATCATTTTCCTAGCTGTTGGGAGAGTTGCTGGTATGACTTGCTTGTGGCAATTTCCGCTGGTCACCAGGATCTGTCTTATCTAAATTATTTCTCTTCCCTTTCTGTAGTCCATAGCCCCTAGCTAGTTTAAGTGAGGGTAACAAGGCCCTAAATCCATTCCCCTGAGCACAGCTCTAATGGTCATTCCAACTCCCAAGTGCCCTATGGGCTCTCTTGAAGCCTTTATGGTAATTACATGATACTTTGCCTTCTCTCTTTGATTAATTTTGCTTCCCAGGTTCCCTCATATGTATTTCTTCCATATGTAACAGTCACCAAGAAATATCTCACTGCTGGCATGTTTTCTGCATGCAAATATTTCCTTCAGCATCTATTTCCTAGTGAATCCAACTTAAGACAGAACACAAATCAACTGACCTATAGCCCTGGACTTAATTCTAGCACATCATTTATGTAATATATATATATATCTATATATATCTATCTATATATCTATCTATATATCTATATATATCTGTATATATCTATATATATCTATATATATAATGTATATATATATATATAATGTTTGCTTAGGCTGAATTATTTAATTTTAAAGAACGATCATCATAGTCACTAAAAGATTAGTAGAAGTGCCACCATTGCTATTTTAGCTACTTTTGTTTCCAGGCAACAAAACACTGACTCCAGATCTTGTTTTCATGTTGTTCTTCCCTGGGGTTGCACACTAATTTATAGTTGTGTTGATCATCATTGCAGTCAATCTCTTTTAAAAGCTTTGTGGGAAATAACCTATAAATATAAGTCAGTTGCAAATATGACAGGTGGGTTAACAACAAGTACTACTAGATAATTTGTATGAAGAGATAGAATTGCTCTCAGTACCCTGACTCCCAAATTTGACTCCCAGAGAAGGATTTTAGCACAGAGATATTTAGATGCCTCTACCCTGGAAATATGGGCTCTATTTGTGTAGGAGCAACTTCCTGATACAGGAGGCATTGCTGAAGTCATTGCTACCCTGAGGTACTATGATTCATCTGGGAAAGAAGGAAGTGTAGTGCAGCAGAAATGGCATTGACTGGAAACTCAGACTTCTGCACCAGTGTGACCCTGAGCAAAGAAGGAACTTTATTTTTCTATGTTTTTTAAAAACCATATTTAAGCAGTAAAGTTAGATATAGGGCATTCCTAGTAACAGCAGCATATTAAAAAATGTGACGTCTTGGAGAACTATGAGTAGTTGATATTATCAAAACCTAGGGAAGTTTGAGAAATACAAATAGAAATAGGATGAAACTATAGCTACAGGCTAGATTACATAGAGATTTCCAGAATGCCCACATTTCTCACTCTGCTGTCAGTACTCTCAAAGAAGGTAAGAGAGGGATGCAGTCAGTACAGGGTTAAAATTGGAACTGAAGTGGAAGAATAGATGGAGAAGGCAGGAGAAGAGGAAGTGAAATCGAATTACTTTCTTTCACTTCATGGGAAACTTCACTTGCCTACCAGTGATGGAGAGCAAATGAACTCAAACTTCTTCTCTTGTTGGAAGATATTTTTTCAATGTCTCCTATATATTTTCTTATTTTCTTTATTCATCCTTTAAGTTTGTGTAAACCGTTGGGCCTTGTGTACACATTCTTTAGATTGTGAGGAGTCGGACCTTCTAGGCCTAAGACGATCATGACTTCAGCTTTTGTTCTAATCTACTCCTACTTTGGCACATTATTTTCAATTCGCTCTCTGTACTTAGTCCCCAGTCCTCCCCAGCACATCTGCATCTCAGGTTTCTCTTTGTGCCAAATACTGACTGATGGAGATATCATCTGATGTGTTGCTAAGGGTGGTAGCCACTGGCCACATGCAACCATTTAAACTTCATTACAATTAAATTAAAATTAATTCAATTAATAAAATGAATAAAGACTATATAAATATAATTTAAAAAATCAGCTTCTCAGTTGTACTTGACATATGTCGCAGACTCCATAGTCAAATGCGGATAATATCTACCATACTGGGCATTTCGGAGACAAAATTTTTCCTTTTCTGCAGAAAGTTTTTATTGAACAGTGCTGTTACATCTGAAGTCTTCAAAGCATGCAGGCTGACTAAATTTTGCCATATGTGGAATTCAGATGACTCTCATTTGGAATAAAGACTGAGATCAAGCCAGGTTTTCAGCTCCACCAACTTCTGAAATGATTCAGTTCAGTGATCAGTTAAGTCTGGAATCATTTTCAATGCTGTAATTTTTTTTAAACACCTTTGTCCTTTCTCTTTCCTTTTTAGTTGTGTCAGATGCCATGTACTTCTTCTATATCATCTCATTTACTCCTCACATCGCCATGAGGTAGGTAACGTTATCATCCTCATTTTATGAGTCAAAAAATTGAAATTTCTAGCAATCAAGTCACTTCCCAAAGCTAGAAGCTGATAAATGAAAGGGCCAGGATATAAACCAATATTTGCATGACTCCTGAGCTAACCAGAATTAGAACTTCTTTCATCGTTTTAGGCTTCAGTGAGTGGAAGGCATCTGGCTGTTTACTTGTCCTTATTTTTTTCCACTTACAGCTCAGACTGGCTACTGTTGTCAGACTAATTTTCCTTAACTTTCATTTTCCTCTTCAAAAATCTTAATAGCTCTGCTTTGTTCCACGTCTACACAAGACTCCATGACTTGGCATTTTAAAATGAGTTTTATTGATTTTTCTGTGATTCATACAAGTGGGTAATTTGCTTCCAAATGAACTGCTATGGATTGAATATGTCGCTCGAAGTTCATGGGTTAGGAATTTAGTCCTCAGTGTAAGTGTTGGGAGGTGGGGCCTAAGAGAGGTGAGTAGGCCCGAGTGCCCTGCCTTCACAAGTGGGTGACTGTTGTTATCGTGGGAGTGGGCTGGCCATCACGACAGTGGGTTTTTATTAAAAGCGAGGTTGGTCCCCTGTCACTCTGTCTCTTCTATTCTTTCGCCTGATGCCACAAGAAGTCACTTGCAAGATGTTGGCACCTTGATACTGAGCCTCCCACCCGTCAGACCATTTGTTACTTCGCTTTTCTTCTGTGTGATTGACTGGCTAGGCTTTCGGCATTCTCTATGATCCTTCTACACGACTAACTTGAACCTAATCTACCTTTCATTACTTTGGCTCGATGTGGCGGGCACGCACCCCTGTAACCCTAGTCCTCCGGAGGCTGAAGCAGGAGAATCATTGCAAGTTCGGGACCAGCCTTGGCTGCAAAGTGAGCTCAAGACTAAGCTGAACTGTATGAGACTCTGTCTCAAAAGGAGAAAAAGAGGAAAAAAAAAAAAAAAACACCTTTTGCTTCCAACTAATGGAGTCCCCTTGTACTTCAAAGGCATGGTTGTTTTCAGAGTACAGCTTGCACTTCACAATTTGTGATTTAATAACATTTTTTTTAAAGTGCCAAAAGACATTTTCTATTTATTAGTGAGTTTAATAAACACCTAGTGGTTACCTGAAATCACACTAAAAATAAATTCAAATCATGCTTCTAAATTCTATTGGCAAGAAAGGAAGCTAGAAATATTGTATTTTCTAGGAAATACAAAGTTATCAGAGTTGTTTCAATGAATATTAATCATATTCATATCAAATGTATCTTTGGAGTAAAATGTAGTGAGACAGTTTATGGCCCTACAATATAAACTTCGGTTAGCATTTGATTTGCCAGCAAAGAGATTTTCATTATAGACCTAGATTAAAATATCTAACTGAGAAAACAAATACCCTCAACATACTGAGCCTTGGAAGAAATTACAAGAAAATCAATGGAAATACAACTAAACTTTGACTTCTCATGGAATCGTTGAAAAAAATGTAACTCCTCAAAAATATTAACCCTAAATATGTCTGGAAAATGTGAGTTTATGTCCAGGTAGGAAAGGGCAGGTAGACTGAAGAGTGAATACTTTGCTGTCTTTTAGAAAAATGATAGTCCATTGGAAGGACATTGAGTTTGGACTGAAAAAAAATTGAGAATTTGAGTTCATTCTTTGCTATTTGCTGTATTTCCTTTACAAGTCTGATTGCTTTTGATTTTTATTCTTCTCATCTCTAAAAGGGGGTTATGCTAACTGTAGTAGGTAAGCAGTACCCCGAATTCTACCCCAAGATGCTTATGTTCTCATCCTTGGAACCATGATAAAAGGAGATTTGCAGACATAGTAAAAATTAGACAGTTGAGATGGGAGTGATTATCCTGGATTGTTTAACTGTGTCTAATGTAATCACGAGTCCTCAAAAAATGAGGATATTTTTCCTGGCTGAAAATTTTCTATTTCCTGACTCAAATCAGAAAGATACATGACAGGTAAAATAGGACACACTTGAAGCAAGAAAAGGACTCAGCCTAATCCTGCTGGATTTCATGGTAGGAGCAGTCCATGGGTCAAGGAATGCAGTGGCCTCTGGAAGCTGAAATGACTCATTGATAGCCAGCAAGCCAATGAGGGCCTTACTGCTACAATTGCCAATAACCTGAATGAGAAACGAAGCATTCCTCACTGCAACTCTGGAAACGCTCTTAGCTTTGTTGATGCCTTGATTTTGTCCTGGAGATACCCTGGTTACCCTGGATACCCTGGTTAGAGTTCTCATATACAGAACTGTAAAGTACTAAATTTGAATTGTTCAGCCCTCCAAATTTGTGATAATGTGTTATGACAGCAATAAAAGGCCAGTACATCCCATTTACTTTATGGAGCCATGTGATGAGAACATTGTAAACTGTAGAAGACCATACACGGGGTAATAGTTATCCCTGATGTTCTCAGCAGTATCAGGCTCTATTCTGCTTCCATGCCACCAACTTTTAAAATGTCAGCCTTAGATAATGATAGTTACTGAGCATCTACTATGTGCAAGGTACTTGAGTATGTGCTATGCAATTTCGTGAGATGAGATAAAAAGCATTATTACGCTGTTTTACATACATAAAACTGTCACAAAATTTGACCCTGTTGGATTTTATAATATTTATACTCCTAAGAGTTTGTATTCAGGTGAGCTACTCAGGAGGAAAGGTTTAGAAATGTAGTTCCAGTGGCAAAATACTCAGAGAAAGTTATTATAAATGTGCTTTCTTTGCTCTCCTTTGATCATTGCAGAAAAAATTAAAATGAAATTTATCAGAGAAAAAAGGCAGTATTTGAAGTGAATAAATATAAGCTACTATCCAGAGTGATGTTTATGAAAATATGCACAATTTACCTTATGATCTTGGCTTGGAAGATCCCTCCTGCTGAACCATGAGCTGTGATCAGACACAGGTCCCAGTGAGCTGCCTACTCTGTGTTCTCTTTACGTGATGAGAGAAATTAAAGAAGAGTTCTCAGTTGCACAAGAAGGCTTAAGATACAATGCTTTGAGTCCTGAAAACCTGAACATATCTCTGTGGATGAATATGTTCTTTGAAAATTAATTGAAAACATTCAGCTTCATCTCTTCCTCACAGCTGTAGAATTCAGTGATGTTCTTTTATGTAATCAAACCCTGTTTTTATCAGGGAGATCCTGAAAGTGACAGGTAATAGTAAGGTAAGCAAATAGGGAAGGTAAGCACATACATCACAATAATTTTGACCCAACATTTAAAGGATGATGTCAGTGGGATACTTTTAGTAAATATTTTAAATATTGGCACCCTTGTTCCTCAACTTTCTGATAAAAGTGTGTTATGATTTGAATCTTAAATACCTTCCAAAGGTCCTAGGGACCAAGCCTGAGGCCCTCTTGGAAGATGGTAGGACTTTTAGGTGGGGCCCAATTAGAGGAAAGTTGCTAGACATGTGCCCTAGAAAATTAAATGGGGACCCTGTCTCTTTCTGCTTCCTGGTCACCATGAGGTGAACAGGTTTCCTTCACCACATGTTTTGCCATGATGTGCTGGCCCAAAAGCAATAGGGTAAAAGGACTATGAGCATATAACCTTTCCTCTTTCAGGTTGATTTATCTTGGGTATTTGGTCACAGTGACAGAAACCTGACTAATGCAATGTATTTGCCTGAGTATGGGGATATAGGTTGTGACCTCAGGAAAAAAATATATTGATTGGACAAAATTGAAGAAAGCATGCCCATACTCAGTTTCAGGGCTTGTCCCAGTCAGAACTGTGAAGAAGGCAAATTTTCATTTTACTAGGAATTTGCACTTCCTATTCTATGCTGTTTTTTCCATTTCAAAATCTTCCATCCCTAGACCTCAAAATAGACTTGTATTACCATCATCCTTCACAACATTTAATGAACTGATTTCACCATTCTGTATTACTGACATACCCAAGGGCATTTCCATTAAATGAAGTATTTGGTAAGAATGATCATTTCAAAAGGACAGATTTCTAAAGGCAACACTGTAGAATTTATGGGTGAAGATATCTTCCTAGAGCCTTTCAAAAATACACCCACTTATAACTAGTTTCTTATCTCACTCCAATACCCTTTCTTTCTCAGGTCCTGGCACCATTTATTAGTTGTTGGATAGGACACAGCAATAGGTAGGTATTTTAGTTAGTCATCATCTTCCTAGAGCTGTGAGTGATAAAAACAGATATGATACAATTGATGTTCATTTAGCACTTGAATATACTTCACAATTAGTCCCACAAAACTTACACTATCATAAGAAACAAGGCAAAAATGCCATCTCAGTGTCTTTAAGTTACTATTTCCTGAAAAGTGTGAATTATACTACCCATCAGTCTGACACTGGTTATAAGGTTGATTCTAATAGCTAGCATGCAATAAGCAACTTGGATTACTATTAGTGATTGATAGAAGCCTTTGAGGCACACACTTTTACTTTCCAAATTCACACTAAAATAAGTGTTTTACTCTTTTTTCAAGAGTAGAGAAGTTTGGAAATTTCTTTCTACCTTCATCAGTTCCAGATAATCACACTTACAAGTCTGAGTTACTTTTATATTCTAGTGATTATGCTGCTTTGGAAGATCTCTAACTATACCCCAAGGAAGACTGGAAAAGGAAGATTAATTTTCTAGGGACTTTTTCTCTTCCCATGATAGGTAAATTCACAATTGCCTCTTTTTCTTGGGTGAAAGAATTATATTTTCATTACAGTCCATGAGGTAGACAATTAGCATCCTGTTTTGGACCTCCTGATATTTAATTGGCTATGTCACTTCAAAGGCAATGAAATAAAAATGTAGTAAATAAGTGAGAGAAAGCCTCACAGGTATATGAATCACATAGGTTTTGGATTTTTAAAAATAAAGAACATTAAAAATATTTTTCAAGAAAGCAATTTATTCTACGTATGATCAAATTGGTGACATGTTCTTTAAGTAGTGGCCCAAACCATAAGTTCTGCAGTCACTGTAGCCTCCTCATAAGTAATTCATATCTTAAATCTTACTCATTTTGTATCTGCATATTTTATATACATATACTTTCCCCTAGACCTATTGCTGTTGTTTCAGTCCAAACTTTTGTCACTTTAAGTTTTGCTTGTATTTTTGTCATAACTTTAGACTTAGAAGAAAAGTTACAAAAAATAGTAAATCCTATATGCCCTTCATCCAAATTTCCTGAATGGTAGCACTGTGTGATATTTATTTCTCTCTTTTCTTTCTCTGTGTATTTTTTTCTGAATTATTTGGGATCAATTATGATGTCTTTTGTCCCAGACACCTCATCATATATTTTAAAAAATTAGGTCTTTTTATACCATGACCATAGCACAGTAATCAAAGTCATTATAAAATGAACATTGACATAATATTATTATCTGCCTTACAGACTTTATTCTGATGTCACCAGTTTGTCCTTTACTGTCCTTGAAGGAGAAGAATGCCCTGTGTCATGCTCTATATGCAGTTGTCATATCTCTTTAGCCTTCCTTCGCCTATCAGTCTGGTCCGTTTTGATCATCAACTTGATTGGATCAAGGGACTCCTAGCAAATTAGAAAGACACATTTCAGGACATTTCTGAGAGGTGTTCCAGGAGATGACTGGCCATAGGCCAGGAAACTGATGGGGAAAGCCTGCCCTGATTGTGGGTGGTGCTGCCCAATAGGTTTGAAGCCCAGATAGAAGGGAAAGAGGAAGCAGGAGGTGGCCTGTGTTTGGAAAGCCCCATCCTGCCTGAGCTGCTGACTCTTTCCATTGCCATCCCATCTGGGCATCAGGCTGCCTTCTTCAGCTTTTCCACACAGACCCATCCCAGTGGCTCTCCAGGGAGCATCCCCTCCTCTGTCTCAGACCTTGGTGCATCTTATTCTGAGATTTCCAGCTTTTGGGCTGATCCAGTGTGCAGACAGCCACTGCGAACTCTCGGGCTGCTGATCTTTTAAGCTTATCTCATAAATATCCTTGCGTGTTTCATATGTACATACATACAGAGTCTTTTCTTGTTGATTCTGTTTCTCTGCAGAACTCTAACCAACCCACCTGTCTTTCTTTGTCTTCATAAAGGTGATTTTTTTTTTAAGTGAACAGGCCAACTGTTTTATAGGCTGTCCTCCAATTTGGGTTTGTTTTGATGATTCTCCCTGATTAGGTTCAGGTGTGCATTTTTGGCAGGTACTGCGAGGACTTGATGTTATGCGAGAGCATCATATCGAGAGTTACATGCTATTAATGTGCCTCATTACTGCGGGTGCCAACTTTGATCAAGAGGGTGCCTCTTAGTTTCTATCCTGTCAAATCACTCTTTTTCCCTTTCTGCCCCTGTGTTCATCACAGCACATTTTTTGAAAGGCACATCATGGCAGGCGTATAACCCCCAAATTTATTTTTGAGAAGTATTTCTATTGATGAATTATTGATTTAATTTTGTTTTATCATATTAATGTGTGCTTGACAGGAAAATGAAATATCAGTGATAAAATATTAATTTTTTCATATCTAATGAGTGTTTAAAATAAACATCAACATTTTCTTTTTCTTTGTCTTTTTTTCTCTTTCTTTCTTTTTTTGTTTTGAGACAGTATCTCTCTATGTAGTTCAGGCTAGCTTTGAACTCGCTATGTGACACAGGCTGGCCTTGAACTCTGGGTGATCCTCCTGCCCCAGCCTCCCAAGTGCTGGGATTACAGGTATATACCACTATGCCTGGCCCATCAGCATTCTCAACTGTTTACCTGCTTACAAGGTCTAAGAAAAAACACAAGACATAAATTTCTTTGTGAGCGCCAATGAAAATACAGACAAAACTCTACCACAGAAATAATCTTTGCTTCAATTATCACTGGGTTTTGAATGATATCATAGTCACTGCATAACTCGTCAACAACATCTACTCTGCTTTTCATGTTGTGTACAACGTGACCATTTCTGGCTTCATGTGTCTTGATTCACTATCAATCATTTCTTGTTTGTTTCTTATGAGACAGTGTCTCGCTATGCAGTATATAGCGAACACTTTCCCATCTTCATTGTGGTCTGGGAAGGTTTATAATTATAATACAAAGGAGAAGTTATTGGAATTCTAATTCTAAGTGGTAGATTAATTCCAATCTACCACTTCCGGTGCACACTGAGACATACATACAGTTATGGGGAGCCAAGGGGTCCTAGGTCCAGCTGAGATGGTGGTTCACCGGAACAAAGGCCTCGGCCCAGAGCTCTTCCCAGGTTTAATTAATTCTCCATGAGGGAAGTGGCTTGGGATAAGTGACAGTGAGAGTGGCAGGAAATACATGACTCCTGTGACTACCATGAGCTGGGCTAGGTAGGAGGTCTGAGATCACCTTGCTGATAGGCAGAGAGAACAATCTGCATAACAACTGAGGTAGTCACTAATAA
>PVJX010032739.1:0-20208 GCA_004027295.1 Dolichotis patagonum
TGGGACACCAGGGCCAGCCACTGATTCCACTGCTGGTGTGCATGTGTCTGTGTGCATGTCCTGGCCTAACCTAATCCCTGCCGCTACTGCCCAACGCTCTGGCTCCTCTGCTCGGGTCAGGGTATAAAGTTCCCGAAAGCATCTGGTTACTCACTGTGCTCCTCAGGATGAGAAAGCTACATCTCCAGCACCTCTTCTTTCCCTCCTCCCTCCTCCCTCCTCCCTCCTCCCTCCTGCCTCCTCCCCTCCCCGCCCTTCTCCCCCTCCCATCTCTCCTCCCTCCTTCTCCTGCTCAATTTGCTTCCTGTGCAAATCCTGGTCCTCATCTGTAGGACACACATGTGCACACACAGGCACTGGCCACACCCACTTGGTCTGCAGCTTTCCAGAGTCCAACTTCTAGCACCTGTAGCTGGTTGTGTGAGTTGTCCCGTGTGGAAGTCACCTGGGTTGAAGCTGGGCAGGCTGCAGTTTCCTTGCTCATGTGTCAGGCCAGTCTCTGGACACTATCTCCTCCCCATAAGACTTTAAGGAAAGACTCATAGCTAAAAATCGAAGTCCTTCATCCCACAGGTGGATGAGGTTGATGCCGCCCCAGAGTTGGCAGGGCTAACTTGCTCCCTAACCTGTTCCTTGTTGGCTTTTCTCCACAGTTTCACTTCCCCCCCCCCCTCCCCATGCTTCCTGAGATCATCTTCCAAATGCATTCTATCCATTTGAGTTCTTGTTGTAAGTAAGGCCTGTTGCTAGGAAACCCAAACTTAGTTACCTGGTGTTAGCATCTCCTTCTACACCAGCCTGGCTGTTTAGTATTGGCTCTGGACCCACACAGTGGGAACCCATTTCCACAGAGCTGGAACCCATTTTTAAGAAGCAGAGACAGATTCCCTCACTGAATGACAGGATCTGCAAAACTACATTTCAAGGGCTGTGGCTAGAGGGGGGCTGGAGGATGGCAGCTCCATCCACAAAGCACTCCTGAATTTTCTTGGGCTCCTTCTTCTTCTTATTCCAGATGCCAAGTGCTACTCAGTCTACACCTGCCGTGCCTAGTCCTAGACCATCTGTGCTGCTATAGCAGAATGACTGAGATTGGATATTTTATCAAGAATAGAAATTTATTTCTTACAGCTCTGAAGGTGGGAAGCCCAAGAACACAGTGCCAGGCTGGTGAGGTCTCTGTGCTGTGTCATTACATGGCCAAAAGGCAGCAGAGATGGAAGCCAGAGGGGGCCAAACTGGCTCTTGGAACAACTCTCTGGTGATTTCCCACTTCCTCTATAATATCAGTGCATTCTCAGGGTGGTGCCCTCATGGCCTCATCACCTGTTAAGGCCCCCCCTTGAATACTGTTACAAGGGAAATTATATTGCAACATGAATTTTATAGGGGACCTTCTAACAGTAGCGTATCTCTTGAACTATGCATCCTTTTCCATTATCCCTTATTTCTGGCCTGAATGTATGTGATAGTTCCCTTCCCTTCCCTTCCCTTCCCTTCCCTTCCCTTCCCTTCCCTTCCCTTCCCTGCCTTCCCTTCCTTACTTTTCCCTTCCCTTATCTCTTTTTTTATGGCATTGGGGTTTGAACCCAGGACCTGCATGCTAATCTATTTCCTCAGCTCTTTTCATTTATTCATTTTATTTTGAGACACGTTCTCACAAAATTGCTAAATTACCCAAGCAGGACTCAAACTTAGGACTCTCACGTCTCAGCCTCCTTGAGTTCTGGGATTATAGGTGTGTGCCACCACATCTAGTGTGGTACATATGTGTAATCAGCATTGTGGGAGGCTGATGTAGGAGGATCAAAAATTAAAGTCTCAATTGGGAAATTTAATGATTTAGTGAAATCTTGTCTCAAAATAAAATCTAAAAATAATTTTAAAATCATTAAAAAAAGAACTGGGGGGTTAGTTTACAGCGAAGGCCCAGGGTTCAATCTCCAATCTGGCAAAACTGCTGGCCCCACCCCTCCCTCCCCAGTGCTTTGGAGAGATCTTTCTAAAGCCCATCTGAACCTTTATCTTTTCGCTCAAAAATTCTTGCTGACACTCGCTGCTTACAGGAAAACATTCAAATTCCTCAGCCTGCCATTCAAGGCTTTCTGTGACTTCCTTTTGTAGAATCATTCTTGGCATTTTCCACCTACATCTTCCAGAAATACCAGCTTTTTTCTTCATTTCTGGTAAGTTTCTTTTCACTTTCCCTTTTGTTAGGAAAATTTCCTCCAATTTATTGATAGCCAGCATCCTGCAACTTGGCCAGAGTGGAGCTAGTATATCTTCTCCTGTGTTTTTTTCTCTAGTTACTCTTGTCTCTGTGCCTGTCCAGCTCTTTGTCATTGAACAAATACTCATTCAACCAACTTTTCATGTTCTGGGGTTACAAGGTGTAGAGTATTTATCTGTTGGTTCATTTGCTTGCTTGTTTATATTTAGCCATGAAATTGTGAGCTCCATGAATAAATAGAATAGGCCTTCCCGTGTGTACCACGGCTAGGGATGAGCAGTAGGTGCTTAGTGAACCTTTGTAATTCAAATTGAACTGAAATGAATTAGATCCTGGACAATAAGAGAGTCACCTTGTGCCTTGTGTGAATGATCCAATTCCATAGACGTGAAATACAGTAGAAAATGCACTTAACACGAAAGCGCTGCTGAACATAATTTAATCTTTCTCCAATGATTCAAAAGCTCTCCAGGATCCTACAGTGCTGCAGGGTCATCAGTGTGAGCATCAGTTCTCATTGTGTGGAGCTGCCAGCTAGGAGCTCAGTTTGAGAGGGTTCTGGAGAAAGCAGAATCCTTTTCTTTTTTAAACCAACAATTTGCAGGAGTGTCTTTAAAGTGCATTTTATAATCAAATCCTTGATTTAAAAAAATTCTTTTGAACAAAGCAGGTTAATTCTGGTGGGCTGTGGGGTGGATAAGAGCATGATTAATGGTGAGTATCGGGGAGATGAGCTTGTTGGGGTCAATCCTGGCAGAAGAACAGTTGTGGCTCCTGCACTAAAAAAATGGCAGCATGTCCCAGAGCTGTGACACCAGCGCTCGCTTAGCTTGTCACCCACACAGCCCAGGGACCCAGGAGCGGGGCAACTGCTCTGTCTTGAACAAGCAGTGCTAGGCAAGGAGAAGTTCCTGAGGTCAGACGTGTGGGGATGTCAGAACTGGCCTGCCGATGGAGCAGGACCCAGTGAGATCCGGGTGGTTTCAAAAGAACAATCACAATATAATATCCTTGCTGCAACACAATCCGCGGAACTTCTGATTTCGTTCCTATATGTGAAGAGCTAGGATGTCCTCACCGCTGTCATTTGTATTTTATTTTTTTAACAAGGGTCTCACTAAGTCTCTGAATTGCCCAGGCTGGGCTCAAACTTGTGATCCTCTTGCTCTGACCTCCCAGAGTGCTGGGTTTACAGGTGTGAGCCACTCTGCCTCGATTTCCCACATCTTTTAACAGCAGAAAAAAGCTGAATAGATTGAAAATCAATGACTTTTCTTCAGCTCCTCAGAAACTGAGCAAACCAGCCTTTGAAACCCACCAAGACAGACAAATCCACAGGTGCACAGCTAAGATCTGGTTGCCTGAATCTGAAGCCAGGTGAAACCATAAACTGGTGGAAATTCTTAAGTGGGGAGATTTTCATGAATGACTAGAGGCCAAGTGTGGTGATTATGGGGCATAGGTGAGGGAAAAGAATGTCAGCAGAGTCAAAGAGGGGAGGCAGGGAATACTATGCTAAATGCACACTACATGTGAATTGGTATAGTGTTATTTGAGGTGGACTTAATTTAATTTAAAATGTGTATCGGCAACTCTAGGGCAACTGCTGAATTTTTAAAAAAGGGAGTTTAATTGATGTGCTAAAGTGGATAAGATACAATCACATAAAATAATTAAATCCAGGGAAAGTGGAGAAAAAGAGAATAAGAGACAAATGTAATGAGCAGGAAACAGTTACAAATACTGTAGATATTAATCCAGTTAAATCAATAATCATTTTAAATGTGAATGGTCTCCATACACAAATTTAAGAGAGAATTTGTCAGAGTGTATCAAGAAAAAAAGACTCAAGTATATGGTGTTCAAAATGTGGGAACTTACTTATGAACATTCAGATACCTTAAAAGGAAAGGCAAAAAAGAAAATACACCATGCTAAGAGCCAAAAACAAAACAAAACAAAACAAAACAGTTTCAGTATCTGTGTTAATTTTAGATAAAGATTTCAAAACAAGGAAAATTATGAAAGATAAAGGGGGGCCCTATGTTGTAATAAAGAAGTCAACTCTTCAAGAAGATATAACTATCCTAAATATTTAAATATGCATATATTAATTATCTATCAAACTACACAGGTCAAAAACAGTAATGGGAGAAGAAATAGCTATGCCCACTACTATCCCTGGAGATTTCACTATTCCTCTTTCAGTAGCTATTGAGCAAGCTGGCAGAAAATTAGTATGGGTATACCTGACATAACATAACCTCTGGGCTACACGGTAAGCATACTTTTCTGTTTTTTAATTTGTCTCACCTCTTTATTTTGTTTCCTTAACCTTTTTGCAATGTATGATGAGTCAGTCATATGTAAACCTAGAAACATTATTGGAATTTAATTGAGTGAAAAACCATGGTTCCATTAAAGCAAATAATAATTCTCCCCTTTCATTTATAGGATTATTGTAAAATGATACTTACATGATATTTTGCTTGAACAACCACTGCTGTAACTCTAAGTATTTTTACTGTCTTAGTTCATAAGATCCTTATAGCCATTATCTATAAAATGGGTAGGAAAAATATGGGGTGTTTTCACTCCCATTTTATGGGCTTCAGGGCCCAAGATTCAAAGGGATCAACTGACTTCTCCGTGATTACCCAGCTAGAAATGGCAGATCTGGCTAAAGAGTCCAAGCCTTTCAATTCTTCCCCCAGCTATTCCATCCTCTCCACCAGGTTTCCTCTCAAAATAACTGTGTTTGAGCGAGATTTCTTTGCACACTGCTATTTTGGACTTTGTAGACACAGCGCTGGGGAGACACCCCCCCGCCAACACACTGCAACATCTGTACTATATCCCCTTACAGAGATGTTTTCGAAAACAGCAGCTCGTGTTTATGAAGTCATCCGGGATCTGAGGGTGCTGGAGCTCATTCTGTGCCTCCCGCCCTCTTCCTCCACTCCCTCCACCCCCTCCTCCCCCAGACCTCTGTATCTGAAGCTGCCACTGCCCCAACGGAGGCGGAGAAAAGAGCTCCTGGTGTAAGGCAGAGAGAGTTGGAGGGATACATATTGCACAGTGTTTGTTGTTGCTCTTTTCTCTTGAGGAGGAGAGGAGGTTTTTAAAGAGAGAATTTTTACTGGGATGGAGAAAATGTTTTGCAAGTCACAAGGGAGGTGCTTGCACCGGTGGTTGCCTTTTCACACTCTCCTGTGCCCTGTTTGTCCAAGGGAGGGAAATGACAGAATCCCCCCTCCCCGTAAATGTCGACATCCAGGCCTGGAGGCAAGTAGCTGCTCCGCAGGAGTTGCTGATGGCAAGTTGTAGAAATAATTGCAAAAGGGTCTGGGCTGGGTGGAGAGAAACCAAGTCCACCAGTCATTAAGGCGAGAGCACCAGAAGCTGTGGGCTCCAAGCACAAGGCAGGTATCCCAGAAGGGCAGTGCTGGACCCCAAGCCTCATTGTCACCAGGGTATCATTGCCACATGCCTTTCTCCTGAGCAGAAGCTCAACAGCCATTGCCACCCCATTTCCTCTGTCATCGTGTAATACAGAGACCAAAAGGGTTCATGGTGTATCTTTTTTCACCGTCGCTGAGAGTAACCCTGATGTCACCAGGGGACAACCACTAACCTCCATTATGTTCTGTGAAGAAAACAAATTCCCTTTCAGTGCCTCTCAGACCTCAGGGGGCATCAGAATCACCTGGGAGGCTTGTGGGGCAAAGATCCGCTAGCAGTGAGCCCCCGTCTGGGATCACTGCTGAGAAAGAAGCCTGAGAATTTGAATGCTGCTGCCAGGAACAGCCCTGCAGAACCACTGATTAACTCGCTGGAGGTCAGGACAGCACCTACTTGCAGTGGGTCACAATCCCAGTTGATAGCTTATGTCAGGGAGCTGTAGACAAGGACACCTCAGCAGATGTCATCCTGGTGGGATGATCACACCTGAGGATCTGACGGGATGCCCCATCCTGAAAGTTGGAGTCATAAATCTAATGCGTGGAGGGTCAGAATTTAAATGCCACAACTAAGAACCAGAGTAGGGGCAGAAAGGAAGAACTTCAACTTAACTGTGCTGACCCTGTGTTGGCAAAATTAGGTTTTCAGCTCCAGGGCCTATGTTATAAATTAAGGGAAATTTAGAAAAATAAAGTTGAAATTTCTTGTATTCTTTTGAGTACCATGGCTAGAAAAATTCATGCACACATATTCAGTAGGATCGTCTTAATTTTGGGGAGGGAGAAATGGAAAACCCCCAGGGGAGTATTAAATGAATAATGTTCAATTTAATTTACTGTTTATGATTTTGAGATGAGTGAAAATTGATTGTAATTGGCAGCCTGGAGGAGGATGGTTTAAAAATTCATTAAAGTACATGCAGGTCAAATTTACAAAGAGGGTTGCAACAGAATCCCTTGAGAAGTAGGACCTCAAGTTCCCATGCCTACTGTCCCCCCATTTCAAAGTATTTGTGCAATGGGATGCTGATGTAATGTGCATTTTCTTACGATGGAATTTGACCTGTGTTATGTGACACTTAATGTGTATCAGTACACTTTCCTAACTGAAAAACAAGACTTACTGAAACATTACATTGTATAATGAAATGTCAAGGAAATGTTACTCCTTTACTCACACGAGATAGATGTGCCAAGGACTGGTTGCGGGTTTGGGTGCGCTGGAGGACTGTAAAGGTGGACGATGTGCTGCAGAGATTAACCAGCCAAGGAAGGGAGGGTGGAGCCAGACGATGTGGCAGAAGGGCAGAGGGCAGAAGAGTTGAGAGAAAGGTGGGAAAGGGGCAGAGTGAGCAAGCAGAGAGGGAGGAGAGACAGCAGCAGAGGTAGGTGAGGCCAGTGTGGACAGAGGCTTGGAAGCTGCAGGGAGACATGCTTTTGTATCCTAAGACACTGGGGAGACTTAGGAGGGCTTTATGTAGACATCTGGGCAGGACCTGAGTGAGTAGGATTGGTGTCTGTGACATTGTTGACTGAGTGTGTGTGTGTGTGTGTGTGTGTGTAGGGAGGGAGGCAGGGGTGAGAGGGAAGGAGGGGACAGAGAGAGAGAGAGAGAGAGGGAGAGAATCAGGTATAATCAGCCCTCTTATCTGTGTGTTCCACATTCACAGATTCAACCAACTGAAGGTTGAAAACATTTAGGGAAAAGACCCAATAAAAATAATACAATAATAAAAATGATACAAAATTGAGAAAGACAATGTAATAATAATTTATATAGCATTTGCACTGGAATGGGTATTATAAGTAAGTTAGGGATGATTTAGAATATGTATATGGGAGAATGGTGTAAATTCTGTGCAGATATTACACCTCTTCACCCAAGGGACTTGAGCATTTATGGATTCTGCTGTCCACAGGGTAAAGGTGATACCCAGGGCTGATCACATGCATTCTGAAAAGATGATTCTGTTAAAGACTGAAACGCATCTATTCCCCAGAGAGCTTAGGACAGTCTGATTGGCTAGAAACTAAGTCCTTAGAGTAGGAGTCACATCTTTGTTCAGAGATGACTGAGAGTAACCGCGTGCTTCCTGGAGGCTAAGCAGATGCTGGTCCCCTACCTGGTTCTCACTTGCCTTTACCAGCAGTCCCCTCACCCCTCATGGTTTCCTCAAGCCTATTTCAGCCTGGCCTCTTGGAGTGTGAAGCTCAGAAGGGCCATGGAAGGACAGTGTGGTCTCACTGAACTGTGGGTTCCGGGTTCTGTCATCCCGGAAACTGCGTTTTTAATGCAACTAAGTTTGCGTTAGGTTTTTTGGCAGACAGATCGCACTATTGACCCGCACTATGCTCACTGACAATTCTAACTCCCCAGGCTTTCATATAAACTACAACTACACACGGCTCCCTCTTCCCACACCTGTGCCTTTTGGACCCAAGGGCAGAACCTTACATTTGTTCCAATTAAATTTTATCTTGTTAAACCCAGTTCATCACTCTATCCTGTCAAAAATGCCTGGAGCCCTTATTAGGTTTTCCAAAATATATGCCATACTCCCACAAGTTTCCACCCATCAATCCACACACATTTGAATGCTTTTTTTCTGTGTCAGCTCTGTTCTCTGCTTTGAGGATTTAAAGACATTCAAGGCTGTTGCGGCTTTAAGAGAGCTCACAGACCTATAAAGGGAAACAGTGTAGAGCTGTGGGTGCAATAAAAGAAACCCTGGGTTTTGCAGAAGCAGATAGAAGAGGTCCCTAATGTAGACCTGAGTGATGGGACAGAGCACAAGGGAAGGGTACCTTGCAGGTGACATCCACAAAAAATCTTGCATTAAGAGTGGGCGAGAGAAGATGTAAGGCAGAGGATAAAGGTACAGAGCAAGAGAGAAAATGTGGTACCGAGAACATGCAAGCACTTAACTTCTAAAGGTGGGAGTATGTGGTAAGACCAGGTCATGAAAAGCTGAAGGATTTGGACTTCGCCCTCATGGCAATGGAGAACTGTATGGTTGAAGGTCTCCTCAAAACTCACATTGAAAATTCATTGCCACTGTGGTGGTGTTGGAAGGTGGGACTTTTAACAGATGACTAGGTCAATGGGACTCCACCATCATGAATCCTTGAATCGCTTCAGTACAGAAGTAGGTGAATTATTACAGGAGTAAGTGGCGTGATCAAAATATACAGCAAATGTTTAAATGTAAAGCATTGCTACAGTAAAAGACACATTGCCATGAATCTCCCTCAAAATACTCCCTCACCCTTCAAACACACATATCCCACCCTTCTTGTCACTTTCAGAAGCAGTTCTGGAAGTCTTTTGTGAGTATCCTTACGAAGTGTGACTAGAAATACGATGAGTGCTGCCACCAAATACTATCCCACAGAAGGGCAGGCTCATAAAAACATGGCAAGGAGTCCTCATCCACCTTATTCACTGGATCTGGTGCTATATGACACGTGGCTCTTCCCCAAAGTCAAAATGACCATGAAAGGGAAATGCTTTGAATTGTTTCAGGACACCAAGGCAGCAACAACAGCAGAACTAAAGACACTCACAAAAGAAGACTTCCAGAACTGCTTCAGAGAGTGGCAAGAACAATGGGATAGTGTGATTGAAGGGTGAGGGATGTGAGTTTTGGAGATTTAGTTGATAGACCATATTCGTGGATTAGATATGGAATCTAATCTAATGTAAGAAAATAGTTAAGGAAGTGCTTAGTTTCGGCTCATAAATATTTGGATGGGCTGGGAGGGTTAGATGGCAGAGAGAGTAGCAAGGTTTAAGAGAAGAGGTTAAGATGCATACTGAAGAGTAAGCTTTGGCTTTAGAAAAAGAGAACAGTTGGTGATGTTTCAGTGGTGTTGGCAGTTGAAGAGTAAGGGGCAAAGTGAGAACCTGGAGAAGTGATGGCACATGTTTTCCAAAAAGCTTTACTTGGAAAGGAAGAGGAGAGATGAGGCAATAGTCAAAAGGCAGCCAATAAGACATTTCTTTATAAATAATACAGATACTATTTAAAAGATGGTGGCACTTGAGGTCATTTAAAAGCAGTGGAAAAGAACCAAGGTGGAGGAAGGATCATGTATTTCAAGAGACTGAGAAGAAAATGGATGAATCTGGAAAGAGGAAGAAGGGAGATTCAGGAGGAAAGAGGTAAGATGCGTGGGAATGTTTCACCTGATGGGTTATGTTTTTCATTGGTTTATTTTCATGGACAGGCAGGAAGGCTTTCTCTTAAAAGGAAAGGAGGGCATGGTGGAGTAGAAAGTGTAAGAAGAGACCCTGTAGTGTAGCGATAGAGTGTAGAGATAGACAGGGCTGTGAGAACAGTTGAGTTTGTCAGGTGGGAGATATAGAAGCAAAAGATCATATGAGTTGATAAACACATTTCCAATGTTCTTACCTTGGTTATATTAGGTATTTTGAATACAACAAGCCATGAACAGATCCTTGGGGCATACCAGTAAAAGATTCTTTCAGACTGATTTAATTTAAAAGTAAATATTCTTCCACAATGTGGCAGTTCCCCAAAAGGTTAACAATAGAATACCCGAAACTCAGAAATTCTTCTTTGTATCTATACCCCAGAGAAATGAAAACATGCTAGCTAGAAAGTGGGAAAAGCTCAAATATCCACTGACTGATGAATGGATATATAAAATATGGTATACTTGGGCAAAAATTATTTGGTGATAAAATGAATGAAGTATGGTGTGTGCTACAGCATAGACGAGCCTCAAAAATGTTATGCTCGGTGAAAGCAAAAGACCATCTACTCTATAATTCTATTTATATGCATTGCCCAAAACAAGAAAATCTATAGACACAAGTAGATTAGTAGTAGTCTGGGGCTGAGGGTGATGGAAGGTTGGGGGTGGGGTGTCTGCTAATAGGTATGGAGATTGGGGGGGGTAGTGAAAATGAACTGTATTGGTGATTTCTATAATCAGTTGTGGTGATGGTTATACAGCTCTGTGAATATTCTAAAAGCTTTCAAATTGTATAACTAATGAATTACATTCCAATAATTATTCAATGAGAACAGGAATTGCTTTTTAGTTTAATAGCTGCACTTAGGCACTTAAAAACTCTACAAGAGAACTTGCTGAAGCTAGTACACCGTGTTGACCACACATTCCTCATCTGTTTGCCCTCTCAGGTGTGGGCTCGATATGGCCTGTTCATGTACAGAAACTGAAAGAGTAGAGAAGGACCCAGATCTGGAGATGGGGTATACACCTACCTGCAGGAGCTGAGCAAATCCTGTCTGGCACAGAAAGTGTATTCCTAGGTGCCAAAGTCCAGGAAAGCAGGGACAAATAGCAAGTATACCATAAAAAGGTAAAAACAATAATGGTTCAAGTCAAGGATCCTGATAGAAGCAGATCCAGAACTAGAGATCTGCCATTAGCTGGCAACCCAAAGATTGCTCTCCAGCAGAACCCTAGTAGGTAATTCGGGGTTTGAGCTCAGGGCTGCTGCATTTGTGGAGAAGGCACCAAGGGGGCCTGGGTACCAGGAGCTTGCTAGACACCCTTCTCCCTCAACAGATACACAGCTATTATCTGAACTTGGGGGTGAGGTCAGAGACGAATTATGAACATCAGTGTCTGCTGTGGTTTGCATAATTGTCTCCCCAATGGATTGTGCTACGGGGGGGGAGGGGGTGGCAGGGGTGGAATTTGGGAGGTGGGACCTAGTGAGGTCAGTGGGGCCATGCCTTGGAAGAGGATGATGATACTACAGCCCCTCCCACTTTCTCTTTTGTTTCCTGGGTGAGTTGAGCAATTTGTTGTGCCACCTGTTCCTCACCATTGCCACCTGGCATGCCCACCAGAGACCCAAAGCAATGGGTTTGCCTCATTTTTGACTAGAACTTCCAAAACTGAGCAAAAGTAAACCTCTTCTCTTTTTAAGTGAATTATCTCAGGTATTTTATTGTAGAGATGAAGATCTAACACAGTGGCCTAATAAAGAGCCCTAGGAAGTGGGGCTCTTAACTCTAGGCAGTTTTGGTTCTGGATCCTGAGGAGGGAGTGGGTCAGATGGACTCAGAGAAGTAAGGTTGCACCCCCAAAACCACGTGTGACCTGAAGTCAAGAAGCTGTGCACCCACAGGCAAACCAGAGGTGAGGCTGACTTGGCACAGTGGTTCTTTTTTAGGGGAGAGGAAGAAACTGGAGACTGAACCCAGGTCCTTTGCTTCTGGCCATATTATGGTTTGGATCTCAAATGTCCCCCAGATTCTCATGTCTTGGGAAGGTGGTTACATCATGGAGGCATCATGCTTATTAGTAGGTAAACCCAACTGCTAAGTTTAGTCACTGAATGTGCTGTTAGGGGGCGGGGCCTGGCTGGAGGTGGTCACTGTGGGTGTCTCTTAGTAGACTGTATTCTCGTCCCTGACCCCTCCCATCTCCCTTTGCTTCCTGACTATCGTGTGTTGAACAGCTTTTCTCCTCCATGTGCTTCTACTGTGCCCTTTCTGTCACGAAGCCATTGACCATGTATGGAAACTGTGAGCCAAAATCAACCTTTCCTCTTTTAAGTTGCAGGTATTGTGTGTTTTGTCCCAACAATAAGAAAGTAACTAATACTTAAATCTCCAGACCCTTTAAAAAAAGTTTTTTTGAGATAGGGTCTTGCTAAGTCACTACATTGCCCAGGCTGTGCTTGAATTGGCAATCATCCTGCCTCAGCCTTCCAGAGAGCTGGGATCACAGGTGTGTGCCACTATCCCGGATAACAATGAGTTCCTGCTGAATCTTTGCTGCGTCTTGTTTAAGTACTCGAAAACGTAAAACCTTAACATCAAGAATCTTTCCTAGATCAATGTAATGCAGCCTTGTTTGGGGCCCTTTTGGGTTTAGGGGCTAGACTTTGATCTGTTTCCCTCTCAGAATATTAGCAAACATAACACAAGTTCATAGGGTGGGAATGAGGCGAGCTGGCTTCCTAGAGCCCTTAGAGGGTCTCGAGTGCCTGGAGGGTCTTGTCCTCACCTCCAACCACACTTTCCTGGCCTTCCCCCAGGTCCTTCCCCACCCACTCCTGATTCCCTTCCTCAGGTGCTACCAACCAAAGGCTCAGCTCATGCAAGGGCATCCAGGACTCTGGACCAATGCTGCCCTCTGATTGATCAGTGCCTTTGCCTTACAGGTCTTCAAACATATTTAGACATCACCATTGCACTTTGGGGATGTAGAATTCAGCTCGTGCATCTTCAGCTCGTGCTGCTTCTGCTACTGGCTTGATGCTCTAATTAGTAGGTTCCTAGAGTTCCTTTGGAATTCATTCAGCTCAAGAGATTTACACATTTGAGTGCCCAGGTACTTAGTTACCAAGCCCATCCCCCCAACTCTGGTTCCTGCTTTTCAATGTTAATTCTGTCTTTTGCTGAAACAGGACTTCTTTTTCCTATAGATAAAAAAGAACAGATCAGGAGATGGAGGGTGGAGGGTGTTTGGGAAGAGCATGAGCTGATTAATGCCTGGATGCTTGTGGGAAATGGTGGGAAGCCAGGCTGGACTCTAGGCTTGTAGCGTACCCCTAAAGGAGGGAAGGAGATTTGGGGGAAATGGTTATTTGGGAGCAAGGAACACAGAGCTCTGAGTGCCGTAGTTATTCTGTAGGCTTCGAGGAGCCGGAGGGTTTGGTTGGATACAATGCGTGAGTGCTGGTGTGTGGATGGCCACCTCTGGACAGCAAGAAGTGGAATGGAGCTGAGCCACACATTAGGGGACTACGGTGTAGACCCAGGAAGGAGGAATCTGAGGGCCCAGGGAGGACAATACGGGGGGCCACAAGGTGGTCAGGGAGGTGACAGCAGGCTTCCTTCAGGTCATGGGACATGGGAGACAGCACCTGACTGGTGACCTTGGCAGCTCTGTGCTCCAAGGTGTTTCCTGTAGTAGTCCTGCTAAAAACCCTTCCCGCCTTTGTGTCTAGCTAGCATCAGTCTCTGACTGGCCCATTTCAAACTGTGACTGAGTTGAAACTTCCAGCTCCTATGCTGTGGCTTAGTCAAATTCCTCTTTAGGGATTACTAAACATTCTTGTAATTTTCTGTTAGCTGCTTTGAGAATGAAAGGGTAAACAGAAGCCTAGTTTTAACCCTTGTAACCCTTTATGCTAGCAATTGGGTTTCTCTTGCTCACAAGAGGGAAAGTGAGTATGAGGGAAAGTGGGGGGTACCTGAGATGATGTGTGGACAATGGTCAGATAGACAACCCATCCCCCACCCCATCACACACGCAGGGAAAATCCCCATGGCACAGCTAGGGAGTGTCTTCTGAGCACTCTCCTCAGTCTCTGCCCCTCCAGCCCCACCCTTTTCCATACTCCAGGTACCTGATTTTCATGGGGGACTTAGGTTGTGAAATGGGGAAACAGGCAAGTGAAAAGAGGAAGAAGAACTTAGTGTGTGGATGCCCCTGTCCTGGTGCTTTGACTGGCCCTGGAGCAGGATGCTAAGAGAACAGTCCTTCGTACTTTTGTTGTACAAAACAGTCTGGGGGAAAGGAGCTTCCACACCATCGTGGAGCTTGTTAGAAATACAGGCTCTCAGGCCCCATCATTGACCTAAGAGAATCACAATCTGTGCTCTAAGTGGGTCTCTAGGTGATTCCTCCACATACTCAAATATGAGAAGCAGAGAGGAGAGTGTTTCTACAATAGCGGTTTTTTGAGCACTGCTACACATTAGAATCACCCCGGGAAGCTTTTAAAACTCTGGAGGCTTTGGTTGCATTCCATACCCATTAAGTAAGAATCTCTGGGTCTGGTATCTGGCATTTTCAACAAGCTCCAGATGCTGCTGTTGCCCCAGGTCCATGCACTACACCTTTAGGAGCAAGATTCTATAGAATGTCCTGGTCTCTGCTGTCAGGGTCTATTTGTGATGCGGAGTGGAGGAGAGTTGGCAGCACCCAGCGCCCCTTGGTGAGGCTGACATGTGGCAATTCTGAGAGCATCCTAAGGCAAGGCCTACATTTCTCCCCACACATGGACTGCTCCAGGGACAGCCACAGTGTTCCCTGGAGAGGGGTGCATCACCAGTGGCTGGTATCATGTGGAACCAGGGTCCTGTGGGCTGCCAGAAATAACAGGAGCACTCTTTGACATGGGTTGGTTTTGTTTCTGAGTTAAGTTGGGTGGTCTTGGGTTGATGGTAATGAGACCTCATGTTACCCTTCCCAAATGGTGAGCTCAGACATATCGGGTAGTGATTTTTACTATCACTCATTGATCTATTTATCTATCTACTAAATCATTTGCTTACTCACACTTCTAAACATACAATCTATCACTTGGCTTCTTGTTAATGAGTTCTGACTTGCTAATTGCTGCTGTCCATGGCAGCTTGGGATTGGCCATACATGGTTAAACTCTCCCACGAGGATGGAAGTCACACAGGACAGCGCAATCATACACAATGTGGGACTGCAATTGCTGAGGGTGAAACTCTAGTGCCATGAAGTAACACCCTCAATAGCCACTCACAGGAGGCCACAAAGCCGAGCCCTTTACTGTCAGTGCCTTGCATGCTTTACGAATGCTCGGTGTGTTCTGAAGCTATTTCTTGCCATCAAGGGTCCTGTGTCTTTAGGCTTTGTGGAAATTCACCAGAAATGCCACGCAGGCATAATGTTGGGTTGTGGAAATCAGGGGTGTCTTCAGCAACAAGCCATCCTCATTAGTGAGCACAAACGACCCACACATGGCCACAGATCAGCAGCCGTGGGCTCTGTGCAGCGGCAAATTGGCCCCATTGGAAAGGCTGCCAGTATGAGCAGTGCTGTGCGGCAGCCCTGAGCCATCCTGAAGCCTGGTCTCACCACCCCCAAGCAGATGCGAGCGCTGCTTGAGTCCCTGGGCGCTCTGTGATGCAGATGGTTTAATGGGCACAGCTGCCTGCACCACAGGAGGTGTGACGTTGTGGGTCTCACTTATCCCAAAGAGAGGGAACAAGAAGGCTCCAGGCCCTTGCAGCCACTCCATTCCTGTCAGTGTTTTTTACCCCTCCTCCTTCTCCCACGCTAGACACCTTGCTGGTAGCTCTCTGATTGTGCTGTCACTTCTCTCCTTCCTGTCGCTGTGGCATAGCTTTATCCAGAGGCTTGATGGCCTTTACCAATACTGCAGCAGCTGAAATGGTACAAGGGGCACAAAGGGTGGTCTCCTGGGACAGGGCAGGAGCAGGTGAGAACTGAGCTCACACCAGACACTATCTGAAGGTGTCCCTCAGTCTCATTAGTCTGCAAGGGGCAAGCTCCCATGAGCCCATCAGGCAAGGAAGCACAGTAGTAAAAAACTGGTTGGCAGCTAGTATATGGCTGCGGGCAGAGTTAGGCAGTGGCTTGGCCAGGTATTTGGTCATCTCATGTGGAACAACAGGACAACTAAGGGCCAGGCTCTGGCAAGATGCATGCCCAGAAGCACCTAGTATGGCATGAGATCAGAGGCAAGGAGGGTCTTGGGAGGTCAGTCTGCAGAAGGGTACTCTGGGGCAGCAAGAGAAGGCTGCTCCTTGGGGCCTGGCTTGAGAATCAAATCCAGATCTGATTGTCATCAGTGAAAACAAGGGGTGGGAAATCAAGGACAGGAGCCTGAACACAAGCTCAGGAGCTGGGACAGCGACTTCACACTAAGAATCCAGTTAAGTAGAACCCAGGTCACCACTGAGTGTCCTGGCTTGCTCAGGACTGAGTGTGGATCCCCGGAGAGTGGCAGGTTTTACACTGGGGCTTTAGGGTCCTTCCTCCTACAAAGTTGGGAAGCCCAAGGCCAGGGAATCAAGCAGAGGTTGTGAATCTGTTACCTGGCTTTTTTCCTTTCCTTCCCATTGCCCTCACCCTCATTCCAACAGCCAGAGCCACTTCATGCTTCAATTGCCGCCCTCTGCATTCTGTCCCCCAAGTTTACTCCCTGGAGAGGCGGAATGGGGTCTGGTTTGCTACCCGAACTTTGTGACTTTGGGAAGGTGCATTAACCTGAAGTGACTCAGTTTCCTCATCTGTAAAACTGAGATAATAATAATCAAATCTTCTTAGGATGGAAGTGAAGATTAAATGACATAATATAGTAAAGCCTTTAAATAATGCTTGGTACATAGTAGATGTCTAGTGTTGTGTTTGCTGCTGCAGCTGCTGTTATTGCCTTTTGAGTCCTCTTCCCCCATCTCCTCCTCCTCTGCTTCCCTCCTCTCTTCCACACCCACGTATCCCAAGTCCTCTAAACTCCCCCCAATCTTGGTAGGTGCTCATGAATGTGCAGTTTTATATAGGAAGCTGCAGTGAGACCGAACTCCACGGGAAAGGCTGGTCTTCCCTCTGTGGGATCCACTGGCAGCTGGAGAACCTGCGTTAAGATGGCTCTTTCTCTTGCAGGCTGGCACTGGTGCTGGATGTCAGTTGGGAGCTCAGTGGGGCTGAGGGCCAGGGGTCTTGGTTTCCTGCCATGTGAGCCTCTCCACAATCTGCTGAGGCTTCCTCATAGTATGCTGGCTGGGTTCTAAGAGTGAGCATCAGAGCAAACCAGGGGAAGCCATGTGCTGGGAAATGGATAACCCTTGGCTTCCTGGGAATAGGGAAATCCCTTAATTATTGCACGGCATAAATACCTTCATCGTGGTTAATTTCAACCTACTGAGCAGAGATTCAGGAAGGAGTGTACACAGTTGGCTCTCGGGACCTCACAAGGTGGAAAGTGCCCTAGGGTTGGAGGTCACACGGTGTTACTCCTACTGAAGCACACAAGCATTGTCCAAAGGGAAGGGGAAAGAACTTAGACTCCCCCTTAAGAGGAAGAATATCAAAATCGTATTGCAAGACGAGCTAGTGGGATGAGAGATTTTTGCTGCAAGTTAGAGGCCACGGACTGCAGATTCAAATGCCTAACTAAGCCATGGAGATAATATAAATTGGGGAGGGGTCACGTGTCAGGTGACAAAAGTAACTGACATATACCCTGAGTGTCAGGGAGAAGGAGGAGGTGGCAGAGACACTGGAGAATTGATGACCACTGCACTGGAAGAGCCAAACACTTCTAAAGCCAGAGTTGACTCAGAGGACACTGTGAGTAACCTCAAGTTTAACTATTTCCCAACTTGGGAAAAAAATTTAAAGCATATTAACTTGTAAACTTGCACTGAGCAAACATCAAACATCTTTTTGTTACCATTAAAGAAAATAACCGAAATATGCTATGAAATGCTGTTCAGTCATAAAGAGCATGATCTCACTCATATGTGGATTATAAAAATGTTGATATGATAAAAATTGTGAGTTAGGGGAAAGGCATAGATGGAAAAAGTTAGATAATGGTTTTTGCTAAATGATAGTAAGTAAGTAGGAAATATAAATTCTGGGATTCTATTTCCCTGTAGGATGACTATTGATAACAATATGCTGCATATTTCAAAAAAGTTAGAAGAAAAGATTTTTAATGTTTTTAACATAACAAAATGATGAATATTGGAGGAGATATGCTTACCCTGATTTGAACATTACACAATGTATACATGTGTTAAAACTTCCCATGGTACTCCATACATATGTATGATCTTTATGTGTCAGTTAAAAAGACTAATAGAGGAAGGAAGAAAGATAAAAATCACCTGAAATTTTCTTGTGTGAGTCTGGTAAGCAATAGTCCTAGAGCGTGGTTCTCAAATTAGGCATATTCTTTTATTTTTTTCCTGTACCGGGAATTGAACTCACGACCTCAAGCTTGCCAGGCAGGCACTTGTGAGATATGTATATAATATGTATATACGTATATATATTATATACATGTGTATATATTATATATACGTATATATATATGCATATATATATATATATATAACAGTTCCTTTCTACTTGTACTCCGGCTCTCTAATGAGTCCCTAGCCATGCTTATTTCTTTTTGAACTTATCTAATACTTCAAAAGACACAGAAATTGCTTTATATATATTATATAAATATACTTTATATATTTAATATATTGCTTTGTATATATTATATGTGTAATATATAAATACTCTATGTATACAGATAGGCAAATATATGAATAGCTGACACATATTATTCAATAATATTTGGTAATTGAATCGAGTAGATCTGCCACTGTGTAGTATGATTCTTGTAACATTTGTCCATGAGTCTGTGGTCCAGGGTCTCAGAATGAAGAGTCAGCTAAGAATCACACGTAGCTGGTGACCATGAAAAGTCAGAGTGGTTTGGGTTGGAAAGGTCCTGTAGGGTAAGGTCCTGTAACTCCACCCCGTCCTTTGCTGTCACTCCAGGCAATGCCTTCATTATCTAATCTAGATGCTAACTAGCCAATTCATAGATCCTTCGAACCCTGGCTCTTCCTTATCCCTGCTGGGGACACCTTCTGGCAAAAATTGTCCCCACTAGACAGAGAGGAGAGGCAGGAAGAACCACGAACAGCCACAGTGGGATATTTTCAAGCCAGCTGGAAGCAACTACTAAAATTAAATGTATGGATTATTTGTGGGTTTCATTATTCAGACTATTCCTGTTCCCCACTGACACAGATAATTGGAAATTGACTATACTGGCTCTTTGAAAAGATTATGGAAACAGCGAATGATTTATGCAGCTGGATGACTGGGAGTGTGGGTCTTCTGATTTTGTATGTGCGTACTAATAAAGTGCATAGCTTCTCATTATTTAGCTTTCAATTAATCAATTAATATTTACTGGGAACCTTCTGTCTTCCGGTAGGAGATCTGAAGTAGCTGGCCACAGCTCCTGACCTCTCGGGAAACTTGATCTACCCATGAGCAGCTGCACAGCGTGCAGTAAGCCAGGAGTCGCTAAACAGAATGGTTTAAGCCAAGAATGAACCCGTGCTTTTTTTTTTAGGTCTGTGGACCAGGACAGTGCCTGATGCTTTCACATATGTGATTTATCTGACTTTTTACAAAGTCCTAAGCTAGGGCTTCTAATCTGTCTTACAGAGAGAAACTGAGGCTCAAAAGGTTGGATGACTTTTAATTGATCATTATCCCTCAGTCTGTAGAACCAGGTTTCAGTTTAAATTTCTGTGTTAGTCACTTTTCTGTCACTGGGAAAAAAGACTTGAAACCCACTGTTTAAAGAAGAGGATTATTTAGGCTCTCAGGTTTCGTAGGGTTCAGTCCATGGTTGCTTGGATTCAAGGCAGAAACGGCATGGCAGTGGGGCTGGGCAGAGGAAAGTTGTTCACCTCATGGCAGCCAGGAAGCACCGGTATAGAGGAGCGTCAGAGAGAATACGTGACGCCAGGTCACTCCCCCATGCCCAGGCCCCCTTACCCAGTGAGACACTTTTGGGGGCATATTTTAGATTTAAGCCATAACAGTTCCTGTCTACTTGTACTCCAGCTCTCTAATGAGTTATCTGTGAATTTTCAGATTCCCTCCATGTTTCTGGAACACTATGTGCTGTCACAGCTTTGCTGTTTTCTTCCGGTATCACTCCCAGGAAGCTGGGGAAAGCTCAGGCCTGGACCCTGAAGA